>OV651817.1:28896310-28961310 GCA_927349885.1 Psylliodes chrysocephalus | reverse complement strand
TGGCCTGGTTAGTTTATTCCATTCGTCCCTATTCTTGGCTTTTTCTTTCCAGTGGATGATCTTTTTTCCTTAATATCTTTTATAATCGATTCCCTCCATCTCCTTCTAGGCCTTCCTCTTTTTTTTCTTTCTGGTGTTGTCCAAGCTACTCTTTTTACTGTCCTTGAGTCCTCCATCCTTTCTAAGTGCCCCAACCATTGTAACCTTTTTGACTGTATTATTTCGTATGTGTTGAGTTCGTTAAATATTTCCTAAATTTCTTTGTTTGTTCGTCTTTTCCATCCTTCTTCTGTCTTTTTGCCCCCATATATTCTTCTTAGTATCTTCCGTTCCCATATTTCAATTTTGGTTTGTTTTTTCTTGTTTAGTGTCCACGTCTCACTACCGTATAGCATTGTAGGTGTGTTTATTGTTTTGTACACACATTTCTTTATTTCCCATGACAATTCTTTAGATTTAAGTAAATTATGTAAAGCTCCTGCGCATCTATTGCTCTTTGCTAGACGGAGATCTATTTCAGCTTGTTCTTCTCATCTATTTGTAATGAGAACACCGAGGTACATGTAACTGTCTGTTTCGTCTACTGTTATTTTTCCTATGGTTTTGATTTGCAATTCTAGTTTTCCAGGATTTTTTCTTAAATGTTTGTTTTTCAGTTGCATGTACTGACTCTTTTTTTCATTTATTTTCAGCCCCATTATTCCTGCCACGTCTAATAACTGTTCTGTTATATTTCTAAGTTATTTTTGGCTTCTCGCTAACAGTACAACATCATCTGCGTATGCTAATGCTTGGTGGGATCTGTTGATTAGGGTTTCATATCTGTTTATTTCACTGTTTCTGACGAAGTTAAAAAGAAGGGTGGATAATGGGTCTGCCTGCCTAAGCCCGTTTTGGACTTTAAATTCTTCGGTTTCCTCACCTCCCACTCTTATTGCACACCCTGTATTTTCCAGGGTCATGTTCGTCAGTTTTACAAGTTTAAGAGTTATTTTTAGTTCTTTCAAAGCAATTACCAATTTTCGTCGATTTACTGTATCATATGCGCTTTTAAAATCAATAAACATAATATGTGTTGGTATTTCGTATTCGTAGCAACATGTGAGTACCTGTTTTAAAATAAAGATTTGGTCAGTCGTTGACCTGCCTGTTCTAAAGCCACATTGGTATTCTCCGATAATTTTATCTCCTTCTACTTCTATTTTTCTTTTTATTAACGTGCTAGTTCTTTATATGTAACATCCAGCAAAGCTATACCTCGATAGTTTCCACAGTCAGCTGGGCCCCCTTTCTTATATATTGGCAGTATTACTGGTTTCCTCCAATTTAGTGGCATTTCTTCCGTTTTCCATATTTCTTTGATTAGTTGTATTATTTGTGTTATTGGTTGTTGTCCTCCATATTTTAGATTCTCTGCGGTAATTTTGTTTGATCCGGGGTTTTTATTGTTCTTCATATTTAAAATAATTTATATTATCTCTTCTTCTGTGGGTTCCGGTGTACACAGGGCTTTCATTTGCTTCTTCTTCCTCTTCTGCTGCTTTTTCTTCTTCTTCTACTTTCTGCCATTTGGGTTCATCATTCAGTAGTTTTTGGAAGTATTGTTTCCATCTTTGCATATGCTCGCTTTTTCCTCCTGTTAAATTTCCCTACTTATCCTTGATGTAAATATTTTTTTGCAAGTGTTTTTTTTTGTATATCTTTTACATCTTTATAGAAGTGTTTAATTTAATTTTTTTTGTAATTTTCTTGTATTTCTGAGACTTTTTTTCTTGGTGACGCCTCTTCTTTTTTCTGCACATTTTTTAACAGCCTTTCTTTGTTCTATATATTTTTTCCCGTTTGTATCGTTCCCTGTTTGTAGGTATTTTTCTCTCAGTTTGTGTTTTTTTTTAATTTCTTTATCACATTCGTTATCTAACCATTCTTTTCTTTTCTGCGTTTTTTCTTATTAATATTTTTCTCAAAATAAATAAAAATAAATAAAAACTTTCAATTTAAAGTCACTTTTGTTATATCGTTTTTATTGCGTCATGTAAAGCAGAGATCACTCTAGTTAAGAACTTTTGCCAGATCACCCAGGCAGTGATCTGGTGGTCAAACAATCCAACCTCACACACAAACATAACTGTATATTTGCTATGACATCCAAATCCATATAGCTATTTGTTGAGACATCTCAGATATACACACAAACCAAAACATATTAGATGTGACATCGATGTCACAAATGAGGATAAAGTATGCGGACGTAGCTTCTAAACGGTGGAGTGTATCAAAACTTGGAATATAGCACCGTGTTGCTCATTTTTTCTGAGTCGAGTAGTATGGGTATTTTCCATGATGCCACAATCTATGTCTGTGTGTCTGTGTGTCTGTGTGTCGCATAACTCATGAACCGATACACGCAAAAACACCAAATTTTAAACTTAAGCTTTATTCCAGCGTCTAATGAAGTGATTAGATTTTAGGCAGAGTCGGAACATCTGGGGGGGTACTTTATGAGTGGTCATTTTTATATTTTATGGAATATATCTGTTATTTACGTTTGGGGAAGAAAATTCTTCAAATAAAAGTTACTTCTTATATTATTATCTATAATTTTTGTGTTTTACAAAATTTTCCTAAAATGGTCCGTATTCGAGAAATTTGACAAAATGTAAAAAAATATTTTTTTATAAAAATTGTTTAAACAAAAGTTGTTTGTAATATAATTCTCTATAATTTTTATCCTATACATAATTTCTCTAAAATGGACCGTATTCGAGATATTTGAGAAAATGTGTAAATTTCGAAATTTGAAGAAAACTCAAAAACGGATAAAGAAAAAAACATTAAATTTTAAATTTAAGTTTTATTTCGGCCTGAAATGAAATGATTAGATTTTGGACAAAGTCGGAACATCTGGGGGGGTACTTTATGGAAGGCCGTTTTTATATTTTATGGAATATATCTGTTATTTATGTTTGGAGAACAAAATAAAAGTTATTTCTAATATTATTATCTATAATTTTTGCTTTTTGTCAAAATTTCCTGAAATGGTCCGTATTCTAGAAATTTGACAAAATGTGCAAAATTATGATTTTTATGAAAATTGTTGATATAAAAGTTGTTTGCGATATCGATCTCTATAATTTTTGTTTATACATGATTTTTCTAAAATGGACCGTAATGGAAAAATTGTAGGAAAAGTGCTAAATTTAAATTTTTCAGTATTTTCATTTTCAATGAATATCTATAGAAAAATGTTTCGAGGTAGATGTATGTGGAAAATGTATATATTTAGTTTATCCTCTAAACATTTATGGATGTGCTGCAATAGGTTGTACAAAATAACTGGAAAAAGCCTGTAATAATTAGATAGAAAGTCATGTGTTGGACACATAAAATATTGAATATATAAGAGTAGATATCATAGCAAAAAGTAGAATATTTCACAGATAAAGAATTCACTGAGCAAAACAGTTTTCAAATGTCTATTAAAACTGGTAAGGTGGAGAATCTTGATGTTTGAGGGATGGTACTATTATTCATACATGTTTAAATAGCTTTAGAGATAAAAGGAAGCAGCGATAACAGTCTATAGTTGAAGCACTTTTGACTATCTTAAATACTTGAGACACAAAACCATTACTAAAAGTGAAATTTACTAAAGTACCTACTCAAATATTTTAATTTCTTTCTTGTATTTAAATATTTTAACAATTTCAATCTTGAATTCCTTAAGTACATACATCTACTGATATTGTTACTTCTCCACGTACCTTTGTAGATTTCATTTTTTCAATGATTTCTTTAATTTCATAGTGTGTTGTGGTTTATAACTTAAATGTAGGTCTGTTAAATACATTTCTTGGTAAAACAAAATTAGTTTGAGATATTTTCTGTGCTAATTCTGAACCAATTTTAGTTCATCTATTCGATCATGTATTAGGATAGATACGCCTTACCTGTGGAAGTAATGGGTTTAATGATTATCTAGACGGGGAGAGAGGAAAGGTATACAAACGGAGAACTTAGCAGTGCCGTACCGTATGGAAGGGGTTATATATTGTTAATTACTATAAAATGTTAGATGAAAGCGGATGGACATGATTTTAAAAATATTGTTTTATAGCGTATATTTTTAACTTTCAATGTAAGAATAGTTTTTCACAGTATTGTGATACTACATAGACCATGCACAGGCTTGTCATATTGTATATTATTTACTCAATTTTATAGGATTATTAATTTTGTACTTTAAACAATTTATATACATTTTGAGTAAATATACCTTCTATAAAGCTTGACTGATAAAGGAGAAAAGAAAATAAAAAAATATTGTGAAGAGCCCGTTTTATATGTAAAGCAAGAATATTATACATATTTCTGACTACATACCTTCCTTTATGAAATAAAATAAAGACCAATTAAAGCATTTTATTTATCAACCAAAAATAGTTATACACAAATAATAATAATACTCTCCCTAATTACGGAGATTAATGAACTTTATTATTTACAAAGTACTCTAGCAAAATTTTGCCGTACACAAGTTAGAGGGAACAGAAGAAATAATGGCATTGTGTTTGTTCTCTATTTTAACAATTCTGACAATGCATGAAGTGGTGTGACTAATTTAAAATAGGTAGCGTCGATTGACATTTTCTGATATTTTTAAATACCTATAATAAGAATCCCTTATTTAAAATGGTTTTATTTGCATAGATGGCTATTTTTTAAAAATTTAAATGCAAATAAAAACCTACAATAAATAGGTACATATTATATATAATTAAAAATAAGCTTCAAGATTTATTTTCATTTTTTTAAAAATAATATTTAAAGTAGTTCATTCGCAAGACGACTTTTCTTAAGAGTTCAATAAAATTAAAATATAAGGTTAAAGAAAATGTCTTTTACGTACCTAACAAAAAAAAATTTTTTTTGACCGTCTGTGAAACGAGATATTAACAATGAAATTGTGCATAATTAACAGTCTTAAAGCCTGTCATGTACATTAGTAATGCATTTATTTCAAGATATTTCGAAAACAGTTCTTAATATATTTTTTTAAAAACTAATGTAATGTAAATCAGAAAGTTATACAATTTTCTAAAAAAAACGTTGAATTTTTTGACCGTTTTGGTAAAAAGATAGATTTTTAAAAGAAAAATATGTTTAAAGCAGTCGACGCGTAGTGGGGTACAACTGGATTACAACTTGGCAACATTGTTAGTTCAGAATCACTGAATTACACTCGATCAGCTAAGAGGTTGTTATAACCTCGTGAAGTGTTCTTGAAAAATTAATTTGTCTACTGTATTTGAGAACTGGAATCGACGCTTCTGTTTGAACCAAAACAAAACCTTAAAATTAATATGAAGAAGTCACAAAATGTCTATAGGTATACACTTGATATCGCACCATTCCTATATTTGTGACGTTGCCGGATGGATTTTACTTGAAATAATAACGTATCCGTACATAAGCTTACATGTGTTGTGTTCAGTATCTTACAAAAATAACATTTTTCAGCATTGAGAATCTCAAACTATTGGCGATATTTTTGTGTACGACTGTCGCGCGTGAACTACCTTAATAATTACTACATGTAAACAACTCATTTTAAATTGGTCGGTATTAGATACCATAAGTATTTAGTATATTTACCTGCAGTAAAATTGTTTACAATTTAAAACCCATTGGTTATATTTAGGCAGTACCCCGCGCATATGGGATCATTATTATGTTCCTCCATAATCCAAGGGGGTTTACCGTTTTGATTATTTTGTCTTGAAATTGTATACTGATATTTCGAAAAAAGAGTCACTTCCATGGTTTTATGCAATATTCAACATTTTAATTGACAATTGGCAACGTTGTAACCATTTGCAATTATTATACAGGCTCCTTATGAGTGCGAATAATAAACAATATTTTCATATCAATTTGCTTCTAAATGCCCAATTAAACGAATACATGAATTTCTTAGAATACTGAAGACTTTTACGTAAAAATTATGATGCGATAGCAATTGTACAAAAAAGGTTTACCAAAATATGAGTGGCATGTCACGACGCTTCTGTCAAAAATAAGGGTAGCTTAGATATTAGATTTAAACAAAGTTTGACATTATGTGTACGTGTCCACCGCGACCTTTTCAGATCTATTGTGGGACTCCGTTTGTTTTAGAGTTTGTCATCTAAGCTTGGACTTTTTTATTAGACTTATTTTCCTTGACAGTGGCATCCACAGGCATGTAGTCACATATGTCTGGCTTTTTTTCATCTAGTATAAGAAATCTCAATCTAGTTAGGCTTTCACATTAGTGCAGGACGTGAATTGATGTTTCCTTTTCTAATTCACAGAACCCGAATAAATTAAAAAAATAAATACCTTGGGAGATTCTACTTCTAGTACACACCAACTACGGTTGCTTATTACATTGTTCTTGCTTCTTTTTTGCAAAAAAAGTAAAATGTATACGTGTATTTGATACGCCAAAATTACAAAATATCGCCCTAAAGTGGTCGAATTATCTGCAACTTGCGCTAGTATCGCTTTTGCTTCCCCTACCATAACTTCGCACTGAGCGAATATAATCATCATACGTTCACACATATACATTTTCTATACTACTTCCCTCAACGAAGTATGTACTAAAAAAAATATGTTTTCAATAATGGGTTAATATAATCAAAAAGTATACTTTGTGTTTATTAAACTACAATTGGGAGACAACAGTTCTAAGCTATTTTTCACAGTATTTTAGACCTCAATAACACTTTGTTTCAGAAACGAATTGTTTAACTAGGTGTAAGTAGACGTTTGCAATAAATACCTATAAATTACTTTTTACCTATATCAATACGAAAGTATGTATATAAAGACGCACTTGTTTACTTACTCTATTAACAAAACATTGGATTTCAAATAAAATGTTCGATTTTATTATAGCTAAATAAATCTTCATGTGAAAAGTGATCTGAACAAACTTTGGCATCTTTCAGTTTTGAGATCTTGCTCATTTATTTTCAAGTCGTTCAGTCACAATAACATTAGACAATGTCTCTCGGAAACGTGTAAAACGTATATACCATAAAATATCCAGTTTCTACTATTAGGTATTTTTATATCAAGAAATAAAAAAACCCTAGCACAGTTGTTACGCCCATGGATATCTACATTATTTACATTTCATGAGATTGATTTTGACATAACCTACCTGTGAAAATAGCAAGCATTGGTTTTGGGTGTTTTTGGTCCAAAATGTTCGGAAAATTATGCATCTCTTTACTGCTTTGAAATGTATAATCACGTTTGTAAATAATTTCTTTCATATAAATAAATAAAACAAGAATATTTCACTAAAATAAAACACCGAATGACACTTTTAAAAACATATAAAAACAGGGTTGCCAAATGTCCAGTTAAAATATAGTATTTAATGGTTAAACCGATGGATTGTAGTGAACAAAATCTAAAAACATCTAATTTAAACACCGATTCAATGCAGAAGAAAATTAAATGAGAAATTTTATGAATATGATTAAGATTCTTAAAGGAACTGTTAAATATTAAGCTCCATATTAAGTATTTCGAACCTTGAAACATTGGGAACTAATAATTATTATCCTTATACGTTTAACCGAAAGTGACACTGCGGCAACCTCTGCTGGTACCACAGTTTGTTGTGCATGCGATTGTGGACCTTATTATCATACGACAATTGTTTATGTAAACAAGGCGTATCTATTCCAATACATGATCGAATGTTCATCTGCACCTTACAGTTTTATTTTTCTTTACTATTTGCAATATGTTTACATCATTTTTGTTCAGATGTTTATTATGGATAAAGAAAATCAATAGTTTTCATTATGTACATTTAAAACTAATAATTGTTTTTGTAAACATAACAAAAAGAAAACATAACCTTACAATTTCAAAACTGTCTAAATTCCTCAACTATTCTGACGATTAGACAACACTGCAAGGCCGTGACGTCATAAATGATCTCTGATGTGCATCGGGATTTGTATTAAAAATACTATACCTATCTATATTTAAAAGAAAAGTAATAATAGGGGGATAAGTTATGTTTCTGTACATTAAGTTCCTCCACATGAGTATATTTCTTGCTATGTTTCTAATATTTTTTATTCTTTTTGTGATATTTTTTGTGATATAGAAACAAGAAAAAAATCACAAATATTTAATTTTAGTAATGTGTTGCAATTGTGTTACCTATTTGTAAATTGTGATACCTATTTGTAAATTGACATACCCATTTGTAAATTGTGTTATTGATATTTGATTGTATTATTGTATTATTTGTTTGTCTGAAATGGAGGTTACCCGTACATATAAATAAAAAAATAAATAAATACATTTATGCATACTAAGCCCTTGTCTTCTTCTGCGTTAGTTAAGTTTTCAATGTACGTTAAGAGACGTTAGCCTGAATGTGAAAATTATGAATTTATTTTTCGTGAAATCACAAATCAAAATCCGAAAAGTCAGAGAAATATCTGAAATAATGGCTGAATATTTTGAAAATTCAAATTTAAAAAATCTTCTTACGAATTATTAAGATCATCCCCGAACTTCAAATGTGAAAACAAATACTTGGAAATTTGAAGAAAGCTTCATAATTAAAATGTCCACGGTACGTGTAATTTAGAGTTTACTTTTGTGAACGTCAATCCATAAAACAACCCTCCTAAAATGTTTTGTATTGTATACCGTATACATATTTCATTTGACTCCCGAAAAAATGTGTACAGATAAAATGGTGGACGAAATGTAAGGGCATCAGCGAAAAAACAATAGCTCAGTGGCTATTTCATTTTTAGAGGGGTTTGGGAAAATCGGTTGCATTATAAAATAGGATTACTCTGATGTACCAATTGGCAATAAAGTTCAATACCAGGCGATTTTTAAATTTTTTTCATTTTTAAACCTGGTGTTTTAACATATCAAATTCCTATCTAAAATATGGGCCATAAATAAATTGAACTGTTCTTGTTAAGCCTCTTTTGTTAAAAAATATTGTAGCAAAGTAACAATGGCTAGATTAAAATTCTAATTATTATGCAGTGCGTTTTAAATGAATTTATTTTTGAAAGAGTCTAAATAATAAACTCTATATTATTTCATTTGATATAAAATATAGCTAAGATTTTATTAATATAGAGCAGCTTTTTACAGAGGTTCTTATAGGTCGACAGTCTATAATAATCGGTTTGGTATATATACCGCCAGGTTCTAATATTAACACTTACGCTGTCAACTGTTCTGCTGTTGAACACGTGGCTAACAACTATAAAAATTATAATATTTACTTATTTGGTGATTTTAATTTACCACTTGCCTCTTGGAACAAAAATTTCAGGGATAAACTGCCCAAATGGTTACGCTGCAGAGGTAGTGAATGAATCCTTTTCTTATCTTAATCTCAATCTTAATCTTATACCTAATAATCACAATACATTTTTAAATCTGATTTTTGTTGATAATCTTGACACAATTACTATTTATGAATGTTCTGACTTAATATTTGAAAACAATTATCATCATAAGGCCTTAGTAGCGGACTTGGCAGTTTATGATGAATATTTCAGAGATTAAAAAAATGCCGATTACGTTGGTCTTAACAACTTTTTTGGTACTATTAATTGGAAACATATTTTAGGCAGTAATGCAGACGAAGCAGTAGACAACTTTTATAATATTATTAATGCCGTCAATTTTTTCGTATCTTTACGTAAACGTAAATATTCCACTCATCCAAGATGATTCTCCTATGAACTCAAACAACTGATTTTAGAAAAGAAAAAAGCACATACCAAATATACGTCATCAAAGTCACAGGTGAACTACTTACATTTTTTTCAATTTGCGTGCTTGCTGCAAAATATTAACTAAGCAACGACAATTACATGGTCAATATCAATCAACATCTCACTTCGAATTCCGCTTGTTTTTGGAATTACATAAACAGTCGCAAGAAAACGAATAATATCCCTGAATCTGTTAAATTGAATACCACAGAAGGAAATAACGGCTAGGAAATTGTAAATTTATTTCCTGATTTCTTTAGTGCTAATTACAATAAAGATCAAATACCATCGCAGCAACTTGCTAGTTCTGTTACCACTAATGCCAAATTTCAACTCCATTAATAAAGCTTACATTAGAGGAAGTATTTAATGGTATCTGTACTCTCAAAGATAAATTTAATACTGGTCCTGATGGAATTCCCCGTATTTTATAAAGCGTTGCCAATATACATTATGCGTTCCATTACAAATAATATTTAATATATCTTTGTCATCATCCACGTTTCCAATCTTTTGGAAAAACAGCTATGTGACTCCAATACATAAGAGTGGATCTAAAATGATATTATATTATATAAAACAATATTATATTATTATATCGTTACAACCCTTGAATCGCATTCGCAGTTGGATACAATTTATTTAGATTTTACTAAAGCCTTCGATCGGGTCAATCATAATTTATTACTATCTAAATTTAATTTTTTGATATTCCCCCATACTTAATTAAGTGGTCAGACAGTTACTTGCTTGACAGATCTCAAATTGTACGTATTAAGAATTTTCATTCATATAATATCAGGGTTTCATCTGGAGTCCCACAGGGTTCCCATTTGGGTCCACTTTTATTTAACTTGTTTGTAAATGATTTATATGACAACATTAAGTTATGTAAGTTCTTCTCATTTGCTGATGATCTTAAATTGTATATTAAGTTTAATAACTTTTTTACAAATGTAGGGATAAATTTAGCAAAAAACATTAAAAAAAACAAAAAATTATAAAGAAAAAAAGCACGTTTCCAGCAATTCAATATTTTTTATTCCCACAACTATAACCGAGGTAAAACAAATAATAACAGGTTTAAAAAAGAAGAAAGCTCCAGGATCGGATAACATAACTGCAGAGACATTGCAACTCATTTCAGACTTTATAGCTGCCCCACTTACAAATATAATAAACACAAGCCTCTCTACAGGCACCTTTCCTCAACTTTTTAAGCAGTCTCTAATTATTCCCATATATAAAAATGGCGAAAAAACAGAAATAACTAACTACAGACCGATAGCCCTGATTTCTTCACTAAGGAAAATTCTAGAAAAAGTGATAGAACATCGAATATGTGACTTCCTGAAAAAAAAAAAAAACAAATTGCTATCAAAAAGACAATATGGATTTAGGGAAGGAAGTTCAACGGAAGACGCAATAAGGGAACTAACTAATAAAATTTACTGTTCAATTGACAATAAAAAACCATCAATAGGAATCTTTTTAGTCTTGGCTAAAGCTTTCGACACCGTCAATCATTGTCATTTATTAAATTCCCTTGAAGATATGGGTATAGAGGGTATAGCTAATAAATTATCGAAGTCTTATTTAACAAACAGAAAACCAAAATACAAAATATCACCAGCATCGATCAAATAATCTTATGTGGTGTACCTCAGGGAACAGTATTAGAGCCTCTACTCTTTATAGTCTACCTGAACAATCTCTTTTCAGTAGAAAGTAAAGCAAATATTACTAGCTTTGCAGATGACACAGTAATGCATTACGAAGCTACTGACTGGAATAACTTGAAAACATTGGTAGAGGAGGATTTCCCCAAAATAAAAACATGGTTTGACTACCGATTACTATCTATAAATTTTAAAAAAACAGTGTACCTACCTTTTTGCAGTCTAGCCTCTGGTCTTCCTCAATTTCAAAATATCGCTATCGAGAACGACACATATATACTACCTGAAAATAAAACTAAATATTTAGGGATAATAGTAGATAGCCACTTGTGCTGGGACAAACATACTCAATACTTACTAAACAAATTACGTAGTATCTTATTTAAATTCATACAAATATCACCAATGCTAGAATTACCACAAAAGAGAATTTTGTATCATAGCCTTTTCGAATCTCATCTCAACTATGGAATAATTAGTTGAGGTGGAGTCACTAAAACGCACTTAAAGCCAATCGAGATTATTCAAAAAAGTTTTTTAAAAATAATGCTAAACAAAAATAGAAGATATCCTACTGAAAATGTATCAAGAAACCCAGATATTTGACTTACGACAGTTATTCTGTCAAGCAGCACTCACCCATCAATTTCAAAATCAAGATGATCTGCAAACACCTTTGCATCAATATGATTCAAGAAACAGAGACAATTATTTGATACCACGAACGAATAAATCAATTGGACAAAATAGCTATCGGTTTTTGGGACCAAAAATCTTTAATAACATTCCAACGGAGCTCTGAGAAATAAAAGCCGTAAAAAAATTTAAAAGATGTGTAAAAGAATTTATAGCAAAAACACCCGCGAACTTTTTTCCGTAATATAATCGAATAAAAAAAAATAGAAATTAAATAATTGGAAAGTATATTATAAACGTTAAAGAATCTGAATATTTTAAAAATGTTCTTTGTCTATTTAAAAGTAATGTTCGTTGTATGAGATACTTATGCCGAGGTATATTGGAAATCAATTTTACTTAATATCAAAGTGTAAAAATTGTATTTATGTAACTTTTATTTATATTAATAATTTGTATTTTAATTATTTGCTCCATATTTTTAAATTTTTACTATTGTATTGTTATAAGTTTTATTTATTTTTATTTTGTCATATTTTTTGTCACACACAATCTGTCATTGTACTTTGTACAGTGAGAAGATTCAGTGACACATTTCTTGTTTATTTACATTTTATTTCCTATTGGATTTTATTTTATTGTATCTATTGTATCTATTGTATTGCTGGTAAATAAACATTATTATTATTATTATTATTATTATTATTATATTGAGTTAAATAAACTCGAAGATTGTTTTCTACTACAAAGTGACTGATATAGTATGTAATTGGTGTTTAAATAACGACATGCTATTGAACCCCAATAAATGTTACAGTTTGACATTCTGTAAGCTTAAAACCGCAATTACCTTTGATTACACTTTAGATAATAATCCAATACAAAAAGTTCAAGAAATCCGTGATTAAGGCGTTGTATTTTATAGCAATCTTTCCTTTGTTCCTCATATAAACTCAGTCATTTCAAAATCACTACAGTTACTTGGTTTTATTAACAGAAACTCTAAAGACTTGAGTATTGCAGCATTAAGAACCTTATTCTTAGCCTATGTTAGATCCACACTTGAATATGCATCTGTTGTTTGGTCTCCGCATTATTCGGTGCATATCCAAAGACTGGAAGCTGTTCAAAATCGGTTTCTGAGAACCTGCGTTCACAGAATGGGATACGCACAGGGTACTTACGTTTGCGACTACGAAACGATTGTAAAACTTTTAACCTTGAATTTTTATTTATAAGAAGATGTATTAATGCCCTATTGTTTTTTCATAAAGTGTTATCAGGTAAAATAAACTGTAACAATATATTATCGTCGTTGCCATTTCGTGTACCAGCTAGGTTAACACGTAATGTAGTTTTGTTTAAGCTTCCACAGCATAGAACAAACTATGGTTATTTTAACCCCTTATCTAAAATTATGCGCCTTTGTAATAATTATAACTGTGACATAATAGGAACCTGTTACAATAAATTTAAGAGACAACTCTGTTTGTCACGCCTTAGAATCAGTTACAACTGTGGGTTTATTTCAATTGTTTTTTTTTTTTATTTAATTTAAATTTGTTTTTTGTTTTAATTTAAATTTATTTTTAATTTTACCTTTCAATTGTTTTTTTTTTTGTTATTTTAGTTAGGTTAAGTTATTTTATAAATGTATATATATTGTAAAAGGGTGTATGCCCGTTTAAATAAATAAATATACATCAGAGGTTTCCCAAATTTTCTGTCTCGCGGACCTCCTGCATGATTTTTTTCAGTAGATCCCCTTTTCTAATGATACATTTTTCAAATTTCATCAAATTCAAATGTGTTTTTGAAAAGGTTTACTTACTGTAAAGGAGAAAATTTTTAAATAAAAAAAAAAGTTTTTATTGATTAAAACGATGCATATCTAATAAAAAAAATCATAAAATAAAACCAAAAATAACTGGAAGGAAATAAAGTACTTTCATTGGAAGAGATGGACCTGATGCTTTGATAGCATGTTTTCAGTGTTTGATTTCAAATTCGTAAGGTTTAGCCATATACAGTGTGTTAACCTAGGAATCCCGAGAAATGAAGACGGGTCGCTTAATTATATTTGCACGTGACTGAAATAAATAGAGGAACTTGTTTAACTACGCCCTTTCGATGACAAGGAGGTGATACTGCTGCCTGCAGTCAGCGGTCATAGCATATGCACAAATTTCAGTACTCTACAACAAACTGTTATGGGATGTATATCGCTTGTTGTTTAACATGGCGAAAGTTACGTAGTTATCGGTAACAAATAAAAATTAAATCAAACTTCTTCCAATATAATCATTTCAAACCGTTCTTACTTCTACAACATATTCTTAGTGCCTAAATAAAATTAATTTTAAATGGATTAGGTATAATTTTAATTATTGCCATTAAGCCATTTGCTTCTTCGCTGAGTTTTCTCAGTTTTCTCTTAAAAACGAGGCAGCCACTTCGTTTTCATGATAAATCTATCAGTAACGACTTCAATAGAAACTAAGGTCTTCTCAATCACTTTAAGAAGGGTTTTCCTCTAAATATGTGTCGGTATTTAAAGTTGAAATATTCTATTTTAGTTTTTCAGTTTTTGGTGGCCACACTTGAGTTTGGTAGAATAAAGACATGTCGCCGACCACTCAAGTTTTCGATGAAAAACAAAAACAGCAAGTAATAAAATTAGATAAATAGTCCAAAGGCTTGTGATAAAAATAGTGCTAAGAGTTTGTGGGCGTATAAAACATTTATTAAAACAGCTAAATTGGCTAATCAACAATACTATTATCAAATGCCCTAAGCCTCAGCCACAAATGAGTTATCCTGATTCAATCCAACAATTCTTTAGCCAACAAATGCCTAGACCATGGAAACAAATGCAACCACTGGTGTCGTCATACTCAATACAATTTTTTCCAATTCCTTTCCACCCGAAACCAAATATTGTACCAAAATTGTCAATCAATGATGGAAAACCAAAATCTACAAAATACTGATGAAAAATTGGGTATTGTTAAAAACAAAAAGCGGTTAAGAGTTCCTGAAGATAACAAATCCAGAAAACAAACAAAAATTTATTAATTATTACGAAAACCTCTAATAACAAAAACAGATTTGTGGATCTACAAAATGAAAAAGAAGAAAATAATGACAATCGAACTAAAGAAGAAAAAGTGACAATTCCGAAGTAGTAGTTGAATGGGTGACCAGTTCAATGAAAGTCGGCGTATATCCTAACAAACTGCTCGCATACGTCCGTTTTACAAGAAAAAATTATATTTAAAATATAAAATAAACTGAACTATTCAAAAATATCTTATTAAAAATTTCTTAGTCACATGTCAAAAGTAATGGTTTCACAATTTTTTATTTATTTAATGCAATAATTGAAAAAACATGACACTATTCAAATACTGGTACAATGTAAATCTTACTTTGGATAAAGCAACCTCTTGTTGCCACGCGCCGCGCGATATAACAAATATATACCAATTTACAGTACATTCGGGTATTTGTGACATAGATTTCTTCTTTTTTTTTTTTAGAAAAAAAACCTGTAAATTTGTTTAAAGTAATAAAACGACCTAAATTTCTAGGTTTAACCAATCATCTTACTTACCTATTCAATACACATAATGATTTCATTGAAAAATATGTATACATTTTTTGGAATTTGATTTTTTTTTAAACAATGTCAGGTGTCACAAGTACCCTACAAAAATTCTATTTGTGACACTTTTTGGTTTTAATTATTACACACCACCAAAATTAACATTTATATCCATAAAGCTTGGTAGTTTTAATTGCGACTTATTTTAATGGTCCAAATGTGAAATTAAAAAATATTTGAAAAGAACCCTTTAATGTTATATAAAAAAATTAGCACTAATTTGTGCTTGAAACTGAAAAAAATCTGTTTCTTATAAGAAAATAAGTATTTTCACTACAAATAAGGAACAAAATAATAATGCCTATGTCTAAGAGTATGTATATAAAACTAAAAAAACATCTGTTTTATGACAAAATAAATATTTGCTCTATAAATAAAAAACAAAATATTTATACCCAAGTACACAAAACTAAAAAACATTTTTGTTTCCTAACAAAAAGGAAAAAATCAAATAAACATTAAGGATATCAAACTTCACTGAAAAGAACTTTTCTTTTCGTCTTTCCTCAGTGGGTTTTGGAAGTATATATATAGCATTAGTGGACAAACTATCTATATCTTCAGAAATTGGCCAAACAAATACATTATTTCTCGTTTTTCGTATAAACTTAACCAATTGCTTATCTTTTTCTGCAGAAACTTCCAATATAAGTCCAACATACCTTTTCGTAATTTTGGTTGTTTTATTATCAACTAGGGCCCAGCTACCCTCCTTTACGTCATTAGGGTTTTCCAGTTCCTTTTCATAATTTAACTTCTCTTGTTCATTTTGTACTAAATTTTTGAGAGTTAGAATTTCATCGGTGTCGCTACTGCTTGATATTTCGTGTTCTATTTCTTCAGTTTCTATTTCGCTCTCTGAATCTTGTTCTTTTTCGTAACATTTTTCTTTTCAACGCTCTGTTTCTTCAACTGTAATAAATATTCTTCTCTAGCAAGTATCTCGGCGGTATTGTTGCTAATTTTTTTGCGTTCCTTCACGTCTTTATTTTCTGTTGCAATCTTTTCTATTAGCAGAGATTCAAAAGAGGTAATTGGACCTTTACTAGTACAAGGTATTGGGCTTTTACTAGTAGAAGGAACCGGTTTTATATCGTCTTTACAGTCCATTCTTGACCCTAAGTTTATTTCTCCTTCAACTTCAACGTCACAAACTGGTAAAGCTTCCTCTTGAGCATTGTTTGTTGTTTTTGGAAATATTCTTGAAGATCATTTGGTTTGAAGATCGATTCTTTAACAATAGTTCTATCTACAGGGTTATATTATCGGGTCGGTGGTGTAGCGGTCTAAGGCGCTTATATTCATTTATAAGCAAGTTTATGTGTCAGAGACTGCTGGGCTTCGAATCCCAGGCAGACCATGTGGATTTTTAATTAAATTTCATGATTCGGTATAGGATTTGATGTGTGCCGTATTAATAGAAATTCAATTTCTGTTGATATGACATGCAGATTATAAAAAAATCGCCATACATTACCGTCTCGATGATGGTGGGTGAGGTTTGCCGGGTTTTCCTCACCTGTAAGTCAAATGGCACCATCAATCATCTTTAAGTCGCCCCGGAGCGCCACGCCAAATAATAATAATAGCCGTCCCTTTCCCCGCACAAGCTCATCTTTTGGGGTTAAAATTCACTCGTAAGGGGGTGAATTAGGGAGAGTATTATTATTATATTGATTGTTATGATTATATAAGCCAGTCAACTGAAATGATTTTTTTAACATTTTCTGTGGACATTCTGTCCAAATTTTTCCTACTAAAATGGAGAAGTCTGCTTTGGTTCAGGGACGTCCGTAGTGTTATCGCTGCCATACAGTTAACTCTTCATCCCATGATTTTTAAAAACACCAAACACGAGCGAATCCAACGGTTGCAGAATATGCGTCGTGTGTGGAGGTAGTTTGAGAAGACAAATGTTTTCCTTAATAGCTATTAGATCCAAAGATGAGTGCGATGAATAACCATCGAAAATAACAAGAAGAGGCCGTTCTTTTGGGCAATGTTTTAAAAAGTGGTTTAAAATGCTAGTTCCGTCATCCATCCGCGTGGGGTAGCAGCATATCCATTGTTTCGATAAGCTTCCTCAGGCATCCAAATATCCCATAGGTGCTTCGCATGATACAAGATCAATGGAGACACCTTTTCACCATTTGCCGAATTTGTAGTCCTACCAGTACCAGCAGTTTGACAAAACACAGGTTGATTTGTTGCTGATACAACCTTGGTATTTAATGGGTCTGAGTATAATGATGTCTCGTAGAGGTTAAAAATTTAGCTCGGTTTAACAAGTAATCCCACTTCTTTCAATGTAGACTCATACAAATCGCAAAAATCGTATATTATTTCCGGCATCGTCTGTTCTGTTCCAATAATTGATCTTTTTATGGGTTTTTTAACAGAAATACCATGTCGCTTTCTAAAACCCAAAAACCGGTCCTATTCAGGTATTGAGTTTTTAAAACGAGTTTGCACATTATTTTCTTGCACATATCTTCCAACAAGTACCAGTATCTCTTTCAGAGAAAGACCAAAACCCTATTTACTTAGTGTCTTTAAATACAACGCCTTCTTTTCTACAGAACGACCAGGGTTTTATTTTGTTGATTGTTTTCTATTTTTCCAACCATT
This sequence comes from Psylliodes chrysocephalus, assembly GCA_927349885.1. Lineage (NCBI taxonomy): Eukaryota > Metazoa > Arthropoda > Insecta > Coleoptera > Chrysomelidae > Psylliodes > Psylliodes chrysocephalus. The sequence goes on along the minus strand of OV651817.1, from coordinate 28,942,876 downwards.
GGTAAAAAAAAATTAGTGTAGATCGGGGGACGCAAAAAACTTCCGCTGCCTTTTTAACAGAATAGATATTTTCTCTAATACTTTGTATTGCTTATGCTAGTCTGGTGTGTAGGATTTCACTTTTTGTTTTTTATTCTTTGGCATTTTGATTGTGATCTATAAAAAAAATGTTCAAGTTTTTATGGATTATGAACTATAAATGCTTTTTTTTAAATAATGATATTTTGTTAGTGTGTAACTATAATGTGTATGTCCTGTATCCTGATAATACAATGAGGTACATAATCGAAAAGATAAAAATTAGAATTTTTACTCTTGTCACAAATAAATCCTTAATTTTGTCATATTTAAAACCAGTGAACAATTTGTCGGTTAAATGTGACACCCCGTCATTTGCTATCAAAAATTATTTTTAGGCTATAAAACATGTAAACATTTGATATACTACCACATACTTTGATTACTATAGGGGGCAAGAGAGAGGTCCGACACGCTCAACATAGGGCGCGGCCATTTTGATTCCTATGACACAGTTTATAGCTAAAGAATCAGATCGCTCACTCTGCGTCGGCACTTTTGATCTCAATGATCCAGTTTATACACTGCGCAACTCGGATAATATATGACAACCGCCTATAATAAAATAGCAGTCTTCTGCGTATCCTGAATTTGTATCCCTGGAGTGGATGTTATTTTGGAACTTTCAATTGGTCCGAATGAGCTAACTAATTCTTTAGCAATAAACTGTGACTTCAAAAATAATATTCACTGACACTGACAGCAGCAAGCAAAATATCAGGTGCGTTTTAATCATCCGCTTCTGCTTCCGGAATTGTCGGTTTAGTCGTTTTAACCTGTCAGATTAAAACAAGAAAACCGACACTTCCGAAGCAGAAGCGGATGATTAAAACGCACCTATTAAAAATATTGCGCCAAGATGTAGGCAACACGTAATAAGGGATTAAAATGGCGGAGTTTTCTATCTCCTTTTAAAAGGCACTCAGAAAGCTGCGCAGTGCGACCATTCTCCATATAGTAAAAGAAAATCAAAGTATGTGCTCTTACATCTATTCATTCGAGGTTATGTGAAGACCATTTTGGTTAAAATGCGTTTACCAACACCAAACGTACGAGGCTCTTAAAATTAGCTTAGCCTTTAGCACCCTTGACAACAGAATTAACGACAAAAGATAGTAGTACTTACTAAGTAATATTGTTATCAAACCACCTAACAAATTATCAGTTAAACGAAAGTTAAATTTTAATAATACATATCAAAATTTTAATGTCAGTCTTTCATCACTTGAATATGAATTATTACCTAAGAAGCAAAGTTTAGATTTTTAAATCAAATTAATAAAACTCGAGTTAATAGTTTACTCCTTGTTTACTACTATTTGTTTAAATAGTAGTTTGTGCAACCAGAGTGAATATGGACAATACTCTTGGTAAGGTATTGCAGGAAATCTCTACAAAAGCAATTACTTTAATAACATATTTTGCATATTTTGAAAGTTGTAAACATTATTATGATTCCGAGGATACAGGATAGCAGAATTATCATGATGTTAGGGCGAACAGATAGGCTCACTTGAGGTACAAATTTCAAATCGAGCCGCGCATGACGTCATCGCGTGACAAAAGTGTTTGTGATATACGGAGACGCTATATCTTTTGATTGTATTTTTGTTTGAAAATTGCTGAAATATCCGTTATGACTATTTTATATTAAATTATTTAAATAGGTAAAATAAAAACAAGTCAATGTACATAATATAATTCATTTATTTAATGGAAGAAATAAATGCAGTTTTAATTTATTTACATTATAAGATATTTTTGTGTTTAAAAATCTTCTTACTCATAAACAAAAAAAGTATAACCACTATTGTAATAAATCAATTTAGGCCTTTATAATAGTTTTATTTGCACAGTATTTTTTTGGAAAATAGTTTTACGATTTATTTTTTAAACATATAAGTAAAAGTTTTTTATATTGTGCTTATGATGTATACATTTAAACTTTTCTCTATATTTATTTGACTATTTTTGACATTTTTTGCTGAATTGTTAAAATTACTGAGGCCCTTCCTATGGGGCCTCAGTATTGCATTTGTGCAGACGAAAATGCAAAAAAAAAATTTTCGTCTGGTCGTCTGTGTGTATGTATGCCGGCACGATAACTCTAAAACGAAAGTTCTGATTGACTTGTGGTTTTGATTTTGTAAGGGGTTTTCTCGCCACAGAGAAAACGGTTCCTTACGAATGACGCTGGTTACGGGCGGTTCTCGAGCGCCAGATTTTTGATAATGGTTTACTCCACAAACTTTCGAAACGGCGTCGAAAGTACTCGGGTAGCTACAGATGGAGATGAAAAATTCCAGGGGTCAAAGGTCACTTAGACACAGGTAATAGTAGGCCACAAGTAACGGGCTTTAATCGTTGCTTGGGTTCGTACAGAATTTATCACTAGCTGAAAATATAAGGGGGAAATAAACTAGGGAATTATTAACCAGTAATACGGCAGATTAACATTGACACATATATTGAAGTTAACTATTTACAATAAAAAGAAAAGATTTAATATTTCAACGCCCACCCCAGTTGTGGTGAAAGTCAATATAACCCTGAATATATATATAAAAAAAACGGACGGTATTAATTCGCGACTAGTCTCAATCAGACGTCAAAAATTAAATCAAAATAAAATATATTATTCGGTCGCAGAAAAAAAAAATATTAACTTGGCTTTTTACTCGTTAGATAACTGTTTAACCGCGGTAACGGGAATTTAAACTCAAATGTAGTTATTTTGCACTTTACGTGAGGAAAAATTAAATAAACGGTCGAAGAGAGTGCGAGGAGACAGGGACGCGAAATAATTACTTATAGTAAATACACGGAAAGAAAATAAAAATAAATTTATACCCGGGGTAGCCTATTATCCCAGAATGAGCTGATCGTCATCACGAGCCCGCTCCAGACAGGGTAATGAAGCTATTTTTAAATTCTGCAAGTTGCAGTTTGCACGAAAAAAAATGAAGAACATAAAGGGGAAAAATAAATCTAACGCGGATAGCCCCTAGTCCAAGAATGAACTGATCGTCATCACGAGCCCGTTCAGACAAGGACAGGACACTATTTAAAATTATTTAAATTGTTGAAAAAAAAAGAAAAGTAAATTATTATTCGGAGGGAAGAAAATTTACTAACGCGGATAGTACCTACTCCAAGAGTGAACTGATCGTCATCACGAGCCCGTTCAAACAGGACAGGATACTATGTGAAATTTTTTAAATTGACGGAAAAATAGAAAAACAAATTATTATCGGAAGGAAGATAATTTACTAACGCGGATAGTACCTACTCCAAGAGTGAACTGATCGTCATCACGAGCCCGTTCAAACAGGACAGGATACTATTTGAAATTATTTAAATTGACGGAAAAAATAGAAAAACAAATTATTATCGGAGGGAAGAAAATTTACTAACGCGGATAGTACCTACTCCAAGAGTGAACTGATCGTCATCACGAGCCCGTTCAAACAGGACAGGATACTATTTAAAATTATTTAAAAATTGCGGTTTACAGATTAACTCAAAAAAAAATATAACGCGGATAGCACCTACTCCAAGGGTGAACTGATCGTCATCACGAGCCCGTTCAGACCAGGACAGGATGCTATTTAAGATTATTCAAATATACGGTAAAAGAAATAAACCAATTATTAAAAGAGGGAAAACGTCTCCTCGAAAACTCCGTTTATAAATATTCTTAACTTAATTACAACTCGGTACCTACTAAACCAAAAGTATTTATCAATAAAATCAAATTTAAATCCCGAGTTAACCTATCAAAAGAAAAGGAATAATTTCTTAAAACCGACTAACAATCAAAAGTCTAAAATCCCCGGTTTTACAATATTACAGAATTAAATCCTATCAATTAATATTTAATCCAAATTATATCCCATTCTAAAGAAACGGAATATTTGTCAAGAAATAAATTCAAATGTTTTTAACTAAACCCTATTTATAAAAACAAAAGAAACGGTATTATTTGCTAAGAAACAAATTCTATTATTTATTAAATCAAATTAATTCTTTGAACCAAACCCTATTTATAAAATAAAAATAAAGACGCGGTATTATTTGCCAAGAAACAAATCCTATTAATTATTATTTAAATCAAATTAATTATTTTAACTAAACCCAATCTATAAAATAAAAATAAAGACACGGTATTATTTGCCAAGAAACAAATCCTATTATTTACTATTCAAATCAAATTAATTCTTTTAATTAAACACTATCTATAAAAATATTCCTATTCCTACAAACTAATTTGCTATTTTAAATGAAATACGGTCTCAACTTTCAAACAAAAGAAACGGAACAAGGTTTTTTTACCTAACGGATTTGTAAATACTAGAAAACGGAAAAAATATCGGCGATGATTTGATATCTAAAGCGGTGTATCAGAGTCAACTGCTCGGAATCAAAATTTATATCGAACTCATAATTTTATTAATTTTAATAGCATCTCCGCTATCGTTCAAACAAATGTCCCTCTCCCTATCGAAAATCCCACTTACGTTCAAATCTATCGCGCATCGAGAATTTGAGTGGCGTTCGCGCATCTGAAAATTAGCAGTTCAACCGCGATTAATATTTATTAATAATGAAAAATGAAAATAAATTGATTGAGAAAAATTGACTTCATTACAATTTTCTTGAATAATTACTTCTAACTTAGAACCCTATTGATTTCCATAATTTTCGGTTCATCCTAACTAATTCAATATCAATTTTCTTAAAATCCGCCTATGCATTTCTTATGTGACAATTTTAGGAATTCCAATCATGTCTAACGTCTAACATTTCTAATATTCTTAACATTCCATAAATTGCAAACATTCTCTAACGACCTGTCAAGCAACATTTGTTGATAGTAAAGGTAAGATTTCTAAGGCAAGTTGCGACCTTCATACTTGCAATCATAGTCATTTTGGAGGCTATTTTTATTCTAAATTAGTCGCCAAGCCTGCCAATTTATGAAAAATATATAAGCAGTTTCTTAAAAATAACTTTCTTATGGTAAGCGTACTACTATTTTGCCTGTAGCCACAAAAACACCTTCATCAAATTTACTGGCTCTCTGACGCAACCCCATAGAATAATTAACAGGCCATTTTATTTTGCAAAAATCAGAATAATGCTTGGCTGTGCCTGTCAAGTATTAAGATGTCAACTGTGATGTGTTAATGGCTCTTAAATGTCAAATTATTTAAAAATTTATGCTTCTTTTGATATTTATTGCAAATAATTTGTAGTGTATTTCAATTCAGGCTTTCCATAAATAAAGGTACAGCAAGACAGATAATATAATGTCCTTATACAAAGCACTTTTTTATTATATAAAAGAGTAGTTTTTTGTAGATAATTTTAATTATACAATTTTGGATTACATTAAGGGGTTGAAGTACAATATCATATAGTCCACATTATACCATATTACAAAATAGATTCAACCAGCGAATTTTAAATAATAATTACTAAACTCCTAGTCATACATTTTCTCAATTCATAATATTTAAAAATGAATGTTCTTACCTTGCGATTTTAATGACGTAATGTGATCAACCCATTTCAAATTTTGATCAATTATGATACCGAGGTATTTTGTTGTTTTTAATCTTAATTATAAAGTTGTCATTTATTTATTATAACCTATCGTCGCAAAACTATTAATAAATTAAACATAGTAGTATTAATATAACATCAAGTAATTTTTTAAAATAAAGTACATGAACTCAAAACAAAAATAATTTATAATAAATGCGGGTAAAACAAGGGGTATAATAACAACAAATTAAGTGAAATAATTAAAAAGGGCAGGTTTAAAGAGTATTATCATAAGGAAGTATATCCATTCTGTTTATTTATAAAGTATTGTTTGAGGTTACTTTTAAATACATTGTTGTTTTTGTTTTTTAATTTCTGTAGGCAGTCTATTAAATTTTTTAAACCTTTAATAATAATTGTATTTTGGGAACTTTTAGTGATGGCTTGCCGAACATGAAAGTCAGATTGGCTTCTTGTATTATAGTTGTGATATTGCGAATTATATTGAATTTTTTCTAATAGATCTGATGCGATGGTACTGTCATTTTTATTTTATAAATAAATATCAGTCATGTACTGAACATAATTCTGAACTGAAAGCCAATTTATTTCTTTTAACATAGTTTCAATACTCATCCTTCTGTCCTTTATTAATAGAATATAAATAGGCAAAGTAAGGAGCCCAAATATTTAATGTGAGCAGGCTTAAGAGGTAAAGGGGCCAATTATTATTAAATAAATTGCTCGAACAAGTTTTTAAACCCTAATCAAAAATCGATATAAAATGGTTTTAAAAATCAAGGCTTGTGAAAATCATCACTTGGTTTAACCTAAGTAATGCCAATGCTTCACAAACCAATAAATTCAACGTCCTAATACTACTATCGGCTTTCGGTCTTTCGTTCCAAGTTAAATTATTTATCGTTTTTGTTACGCTACTAGTTTACCCTTGTGTGGCCTCAGTCTCGATAAGGTGGGAATCACCATTTTAGCTTTTCTCGAATTTTTAAGGAAGTTTGTTTCAATTTTCATTGATAAGATGTCTTGGCCTTTGGAGATTTTAGCAGATAAAGTAGAGGTGCAGCATTATTTTTCAGTTTTTACTAATTCTTTGTCAACATTTTTCTGAAAAATACTTCGAACATATTCTCGCATTTTTATTATTAAAATTAAGTGTTTTGATAGTATTTTTTCACCCATTGAGTCTCCTTAGCAGTTGGAAAAGTAAAGTGTCAACAGTCAAGTGAATAATTTTTTGCAATTATACAGGGTGGCTCAAGCTCAACGGGACGGAGCTTTATGGGAAAACGACCAAAGATATAAAAAATTCGTTTGGGAGGAATACGTAGGTTACAGACGGCTACAATTTAAAATTTGGTAGATGTATACAGGATGTCCCACATAAGAAAAAAAAATTAGTTCATTAAAAATTATTCAAACAAGAGTAAACAATTAATTTCTGGGAGACTTTTTTTCCTTAAAAATTCAAATAAATCGAAAACTAATAATAATAGTAATAGGGAACCTTTAGTTAACTGACATTATTTTTGATGTAGTTTTTAATTCTAAAATAAAAAACAGGGTGTTCCATTAAAAATAATATAACTTTGTATATTTTCTCTTATGTGGGACATCCTGTATACATATAACAAATTTTAAATTGTAGCCGTCTGTAACCTACGTATTCCTCCCAAACGAATTTTTTATATCTTTGGTCGTTTTCCCATAAAGCTCCGTCCCGTTGAGCGTGAGCCACCCTGTATTATTGTTACTGGTACAATCGTCACTGTATAGCAAACACTTATTTCTTTACGTAAGAAAAAACCAAAACGCAATCAAAAATGAACAAAACAACTAAAATCACGTATTCACGTGAAATTAAAACACAATAAACTGAGAAAAGCGAACTTAAATGCATGCATTTAGATATTTACTTCAAATAACATGGCCAAAAATTTGTCACGTGTTGACGTCAGCTGAGGAAAAGGGAGAGAAGATATCATGCGCGTGAGTTTATCTATTCGTCCAGTATAATGCAGAATTATACCACATCAGTTCGGTTTTCACAATAAACACGACACTGTAAAACAAGTCCATCGCTTGGTAAAAAATATCAAAGAACACTTTGTTGAGGCAAAAATATATTGCCCTGCAGCCTTTCTGGATATCTTACAAGCCTTTAATCAGGTTTAGTTAAGAAAAATCTTTTACGTTACCATCACTACTAATCATTAAATCCTACCTTCCTAACCTACCTTGTACAAGTAATGAAACTTCTGATCTTAATCCAATCCTATCTGGCGTTCCAGAAGGCAGTGTTCTAGGTCCAACCCCCTACTTACCAACGACCAGACATTTGCCGACGATACAGCTATACTATCATCGCATAAAAATCAAATCATAGCATCACATATTCTTCAGACTAATCTTACGATCCAAGATTGATTTAAGAAATGGTGTCTTTCTTTTAAGTATAGGTATTGGTTTGTTTGGTCAATACCGAATTATAACCATACATTATCCTTGTAACATAACTCACACATACTCATAATAATTTTACAACTACGTGGATAACATCGTAAATGTTGACAATTCGATTTTTATGAACAAACTTAGTCTAGTAGTTGTTCTTCGTTGATTTGATCATTATTAAAAAATACATGAATAGCAAAAAAATTATATAGTCCAGGGCATTTAGAACATAATCGACCGGAATAGCGGACATTTTTAGGGATAGCAGATATCGAGATGCAGTTTTCTGCATCGTGTTCAGGAAGGTTCCAGGAAAAAAGTCTGTATCGTTTGGTTTAGCCATTTTTTGAAAAATGCCTTCTGAGCCGGAAAATGCATTTTCCAAGTGCATCATTACTTGCACCATTATAGGAACGAATGGAAACTCGGAAAAATCGCTCGGAAATCGTTACTCGGGGGTTTTCGATTCTGGCATTAGAATTACCCGGGGGTGCACGGAGGTGGCTCTGTGGGGGTGTGCAGGGGGTGAATTGGGAAGAAATGGCAGCATGCATGAAAATCGCTCCAAACTCGTTATTTGAGAGTTTTCGGGGATGCCGAATTCAATTCTAGCATTGGAATTACCCGGGGGCTTTTAAGGGCGGTCCTGGGGGATATCGGGGTGATCATTCTGAGGAGGAAATTGCATAGTCCATGGGAAGTGCTCTAAACTCGTTACTCGGGGGTTTTCGGGGATGCCGAATTCAATTCTGGCATTAGACTTCGCTTGGGGTGCTCGGGGGTGGCTCTGTGGGATTGTCCAGGGCTGATTGGGGGGGAAATGGCAGCGTCCATGAAAATCACTCCAAAATCGGTACTCGGGGTTTTTGGGGGTGCCGAATTCAATTCTGGCATTAGACTTCCACGGGGGCGCTTAGGGGTCCCTCTGTGGGGTTGTTTGGGGGTGATTGGGAGGAAATGGCAGCGCCTATGAAAATCACCCCCGGATAATTCTAATGCCAGAATCGAGTTCCGCAGCCCCGAAAACCCCAGAGTATCGATTTCCGAGCGATTATTCCGAGTATCCAGTCGTTCCTATAATGGTGCAAGTAATAATGCAATTGGAAAATGGAATTTCCGGCCCAGCGGGCATTTTTCAAAAAATGGCTAAACCAGAAGATATAGACTTTTTCCTGGGACCTCCTTGAGCACAATGCAGAAAACCGCATCTCGATATCTGCTGTCCCTAAAAATTTCAGCTATTTTTTCTAACTTCCCTGGACCAATAAAGCTGTTTAATATCATTATACTCTTCACAAATTAGTCTGCGAATTATAGTTTAGTTTGTCCGTCCGTCCAATGTCACGTTTTTTGTTCGCAGGATAAGTGAAAAACGAAAAATGATATCAACTCAAAAATTTCAGGAAAAATCAAGCTCTATAAAGGAGAAGCCTATTAATTTTTAAAAAAATTGAGTACAATTGGGGGTTAAGGGGAGTTGATATCTTTAAAAAAATTAAAACCCAAAAACGAACAATTATAATACCCCATCGGCTTATAACCGGCAAAGACAAAGATACAAAACAATAATATCAACTTAAAATTTTTGGCAAATTTCAAACTATATAAGGGTACAAAGCCTAATGATTTAAAACAAACACACAAAAATGGGGGTCAAGGAGGATTAAAACAAAAAAAATTGAAAATAAAAACCAAAAGCTATATCAACATAAAATTTTTAGTAAAAATCAAGCTCTATAAGGGAATTAATAAATAAATAAAAATGGAGGGATAAGGAGGTTGAAATATTGAATAACTCCTAACTCAGAAACAAAAAACGTTATAATTGAAATCTTCAGAAAAAATCAAGCTTTATAAGCGGATGAAGCCTACTGATTCTGAAAAAACGATCGAAAATGGGGATTAAGGAGGTCTGTTAAACTAAGATATATAGATATATATATATATATATATAATATAGAATTTTAGGCATTATATGTCTTTATTCTAGTTTTTACATCGGTATTGTCACTAATATCTTTTTTTATGAAATAAAAAACTTATTATAAACAAAAAAATCACTTTAATTAAGACCTAAATATAAAAAAAGGATCTTACCAAAACATACCCTTTAGATTGCACGTCACACCTACTTTCAGAGTTATCTGCATAACGGAATAACTCTTCTAGGAAGGTATCAGCGATAATTTTATACATGCCTTTACATTTTTAAAATATTAAATAAATCAAGCCTTATTCCCTATATATACCTTCGTCTATGCTAACAAAACCTTACCTAAGGAATGACCGAATAACATTCATATTATAAATAGTTTGGCACATTGCACATTTCCTCACCATCCTAAATGTCCTTATTAAACAGTTTAATGTTCAAATTATACTTGAAAATCTAAAATAACTACAAAAAAGCACTAAAAAACTAAGCTGTCAGTTGACGCCGTCATTCAAAATGTCTTAGGTTGCCAAACTTAAAGGTTATGAACCAGAATGTTCAATATCCACATATTAAACGTGTAAAAGACGATAAATAAAAACCTTAAGTGATTGTAATTAATAAAAAACTCATATTGATGCCTTCAGTTATTTATTTTTCTCTTTTTAATATTTGATGTATCTATTATCTGCGATATATGTATTTCGCATAGACGAGACCTTTGGCTGTAATTTCACATACTACGTTGTATGTGATAATGTTCGATAGGTTAGCTTCGTTTTTATCGGGGTTTTAACTGTCCTTTATCTCCGTTGGTGTTGCCTATCTTCCACCTTTCCCACCACCACCACCAATATCCCAACATTTTCCTTCCACTATTGGATCGACCATCTTTTAAACTTGGTGGTTTCACCGTCTTGTGTACACCACTTACTCTTTTCGTATCTGGGACACTTGCCGACAAATCTTTTGATCTTCTACAACTGGGTATTCTTATCCAACTTCCATTATCCGGGTTCGAATAATTTGTTACCTTTTAAGGTCATTACTGACAAGTATTTATATATCTTTTATCCACTTACCTAGTAAAAATCTCTTTTTGTGAAGGTTGTTAATTCTTTTTAATATTTAACGGTTCTTTGTCTATTTTATTATACTTTTTATAATTGCTAAGTTTCACCAATTTTATCCCACTTCTGATTTTCTTGTATTTTTTAAAACTTTTTTACTCTTTTGTGCCACGCCTGTGTTGATACATTGTATTAAAAACTTTTAGGTGGCACTTTTAAATAATCATGTTGGAGACGTCTCCTTACACACGTAGGGTGAAGCGAACTTTTTTTTTCATTTATTTGGGTTACACATAAGGCGCCAAAATTTGCTCATTACTATACAATTTAATAATAAAAAAGGAGTTACTAAATGTTTGATTATCTTTAGGGTCCGCATGCAACATAAAGAATGGCAAAACATTAAAAAAAAATAACGTTTTTTTTTTAATCGAAAATGCAACAGTTTTTATACTTGCTTTACGCGTTAGGTCACAAACCTTTATCAAAACTATACAGTTTAACAAAAAAAAAATATTTACTCAATTTTCGATCATCTTTAGTGTCCGCATGAGAGAAGAAAGATAGCAAATATTTCAGAAAATACGTCCTTTTTAAAAAAACTTTTTATCCAAAATTATGTAAGATCAAACACCGATCTGTCACAACTTGTAGCATTAGAATGTGATGGAACTGTGATCAATACCAGCACGAAGGAAGGGACACTAAGATTGATTGAGTTAAACCTAAAACGACACTTGCATTGGTTCATTTGCCAACTCCATGAAAATAAACTTCCTCTGCGACATTTAATTAATTAATTAGACGGTTAAACAACAGAACCAAAAAGTGTTTTTGGTCCTATTGGTATTTTGTTGCAAACTAATATACGGAGTGGCCCAAAAGTCTGGAAACGGCCAATTATCTCGTAAATTGCTACTCCTAATTATACAAAATTTAATGTACACCTATTTTGGGATACGGTGATTCCAGATTTGATATTTGCAATGTTGCCAGATTGGCCGTTTTTCTTAAATTATTAGTCACTTTGGTTTTTCAAATTCATCACTCTGTATATTTAGTCATTATTGAAATCTCCTATTCAATACGAGTTTAACCATATGTAACACTTATGAGTTTATGTAGTCTGGAAGGTCTTAAATAAATAAAACAATCATGGAGAAATGTGGTAGACGCATTCTACCATCGATTAGGGTACTGTCAACTCACAAATGGAGCACATTTTGAACACTTGGTAAAGTAACCATTATGTTAAAAATGTTATAATCTTTCAATTGTTACGTTTTAATGTAGTTGAAAATAGTTTGTATTAAAAAATTTATTGAGACAATTTATTTTATTTATTTAAGACCTTCCAGACTACATAAAATCATAAGTGTTACATATGGTTGAACTCGTATTGAATAGAAGATTCCAATAATGACTGAATATACAGGGTGATGAATTTGAAAAACCAAAGTGACTAATAATTTAAGAAAAATGGCAAATCTGGCAACATTGCAAATATTAAATCAGAAATCACCGTATCCCAAAATAGGTGTACCTTAAATTTTGTACAATTAGGACTAGCAATTTACGAGATAATTGGCTGTTTCCAGACTTTGGGCCACTCTATATATGCTAATATAAACTCTAAAAATATAACATTATATCCAACCACTTTAGGCACAGATCAAAAATATTTTTAATAGAGATTAGTCTAGCTATAGCGTCCGAAAAAGTTTTAGAAGACCTTGCAAAATGGAAACCTGGCAAGGTGTCACATGCTCGTTGATTGACTTGGGCGAGTAGGATATTACGATTATATGTAGCGACAAATGATCTTTCTGATATATTAATAACATTTGCCACATATGTCGTAAAAGTATGTGTTTCCGTTTGGTTAAGAATTAGAAGCAACTATTTGGGCACAAATGGAGCAAAAAATCTGCTTTATTTAATAAAGCTTTTAAGATATTTGGATAAATCTACAAGAGAAGAAATCGAAGCTACTATTCCAAGAAATGCTTAATTTTGGCCATCCAGAAAGAGTCCTTCTCGGGATGGTTAAAGATTTAGGACCTCATATAACAGAAGTTTCCTTTCCTCGAATTTTAAGAGACAGAGAGTATGAAAAGAAATATGACAATAAACTCAGGATCTTCAAAGTACCTAAAATTAATTTTGAAGCTAAAGACTACATTTTGATGTTATTGACTGGCAGAATACTAAGGACATAAATCCTCCCGCATTATTCAAGTATTCAGATGAGCTCATGAATTTTATTGGAACAGGTGACATACTAGATATTTTACAATTCCTTTGCCACACTCAAATAGTTGAACGACACATAAAGCTTGTAACCGACGCACCATCTTCTGTGTGTGTGGAGAGTTTAGAAGAGATGGATATACAGGGTGTCCCGAAATTAGACGGTCATATTTTAACAGCGTAATCTACATCCTAAAATAGAAGTAAAAGTTTATATAAACAAAGGTCCGAAAACGTTTCTTTTTCGAGATACAGGGTGTTAAAAGTGAAGTCCTGATGACACATTTTTGTAAATATTTTCTAAACTAAATGAAATTTGGTACAAATGCTTAACTTTTTACGCTCTATGTAATGGACTAAATCTTAGTTTTTGATTATCTTCATAGATGGGTAAATTAGGGGGGGGGGGCTTAAGGTAAAATTGCCCTAAGTTTTTTTGTTGTCAGTTTTTAACATTTTTGACTAAAAAATTTGGAAACACAATGTTTTCTTTACAATAAAGCTATTCTTGCTGCATCTCGCTAGGACGCACCATTTTCAAGAGAAACGCATTTGAAAATTTCATGATAAATTCATATCTTATTCGAAAGTTCAAACAAAAATTAGTAGGCCTAGAATCCAATATCTGCTTTTCAATTTTTTGAGACGCTGTGATAAACAACAATTGGCTGTCAATTGTGTAATTATTTGAACTTTTTTTGCGTGAAAAAAAAATACTTCTAATAAATGGAAGGGCAAGAGCAGCGGTTCGAGCATACCGTTGACGGTTTCCTAACCGTAGAATTCCTGACTACCGTGTATTTATTAATACACATAGAAATTTGGTTGACCATGGTTCATTTCAACTTGATCGTGGACAAGGGAGACCACATGGGAACAACAATTTGGAACACGCCCTTAATTTATTTGAAGAGGACCCAAGAAGGAGAATTCCAACTGTTTCCACCCTTTCAGAAATACCACGAGCAATAGTAAGTAATAATTACTTCCCTTTTTCTTTATACTATTTTGTGATTCTTAGTTTTTATTGCTCAAATTTACAAGTACAAGTATTAGAAATGAAAAATTTAAACAAACCGACTTCAAAAACATGCAGATGCCATCACCACATCTTAACCAAATTTATATGGGACTTCCCCTGAGGTATCCCTTTACTAACAAAAAAATAATCATATAAATCGGACAAGGTGGTAAAGCATTATCGCTAAACATACATAAAAAATGAAGAGTTTGAGGATTTTCTCATGGACCCAATTATTAGATTTTGACCAAATTTATATGGGACCACTCCTGTAGTACCCCCACCCCCTTTCTATAAAAAAAAATCATTGAAATCGGACACCGTGTTAAAGAATTATCGCTGAACATACATAAAAAAAATATCGCGACGAATTGAGAACCTCCTCCTTTTATGAATGTAACATGCTATTTCAATCATGTCACAATTTTATTTAAATAAACTCACCTTAATGTAAGATTTTAAACGTTTATCCATAATATCACATCACAGGTCTTATCCTGGTTCTCCAACTACAACTACGCCACTTATTTCACTCATTTAAATTCGCAACATTAGTTATTTTATTTAATTCTAGGACAATATCAAATCATTTAGTATTCACAATAGTTAGGTTAAGTTTTTATTTTCAAAAAACTTAGAATCATTTGGTCTACTCTGCAAAGGGTAGTTCAGAAAAGCCTGTTCTGTCGTTTCGAGGCCTTGGTTACAGTCAACAACGCGTTAACTTATATTTCAAATTCAAAACAGTATTTTTTTTAAGAAAACGTCATTTGGTTATTATTTAAGGAGTAAAGTTAAAATCATAAGAAATATGGTCATTATTATAGAGTCAATTTAATTCTATTATAGATAGGTGAACTGTAGAGAATATTTAAATTTCCCGCTTTAAAAATCAGGAAATTAAGAGACCTTTTGTTTTATCAATTTGTATTACCGCTCACGCGCAATTGACGAAAGAGGACAGGTGCAACGGTTCCTGGTTCTTGGCCATTTTGTCTTGTGAAGCTGACAAGCCCTAGAAGACATCCAATAAATTAGCAGCGACTTTGGCTTAGGGAAGTTAGAAAATTTAAAAACACTTTGATACAACTTTCTTTTCACATTGTGAAAATAACACAATAAGGTTAGTAATCTTGTTTGCAATAGTTTTTCGCCTTCAGCTCTCATTATAATATATTTTTTTTTACCGGCATTGCCTCATGGCTCCTAGCTGATCAGACATTTTCTTTTCAGCCGGCTAATTCAGTATATAGGATACAAACGATACAAAATATAAAGTTCAGTATATAGGATACAAAATATAAAGTTCAGAATATAAAAAACGAAATATAAAGTTCAATATATGGTATACAGGAAGAAATTGAATAGAGTAAATTCCGCAGAGGAGGGGTGTATAGCTTGGCTATCACCTAATTAAAAAAAAAACATCTTAAGAGACACGATGGATCGGTGAAAAACTGGTGAGAAATGTAGAGTAGGTACCAACCTAGCTCTAGCCTAAGGCGGTGGCGACGAGATCCTGAGACCAGTTAATTGTGGCTGAATGACCAGAATTTGAGTATTATAAAACTTCATTTATTAATTTTTTTGTATAAACGTTAGAACTATTTTTCCAAATTTAACCTCATACTTCTGTTTTGATTTACAAAATTGTAAATCGCTGACTTCTGTGCACAGAGGGCAACGGTAACGAGCCCTAGGTATTTTGCCATAAACCACTTAGTATTTAATTTAATATTAAACCACATTGTTAAAAGTAACTTTAAAAATATCGAAATACCTATAAATTATAACTTTATTCCATCCAATATGAGTGGATGTCAGAAGGAAGCTCTTGTGGCTTGCATACCTCGGTATACAGGTTGGGGGGGGGGGGGGGTTCCTGCTGACACCAATTGGATCCGGACGTCGATGGACGTCAGTGTTAGAGGAACAACCACAACCCTTGGGACGTACTACCGGGGTTTGCCGGTCACAAAGTGGTTTCCGTCTGGCATTGACTCCTAGTGGATTGGCTCACCGGAGCAAGATTATTGTCATTCGTCACAATTAAAAACGTTCAGAAAAGTAACGCATTTTATTTCCCATCAATACAAAGTCCCAGACTTTAGCATAAGAGTGTACACATATATTTGAATATTTATGGTCACAGCCATATTAGGTAGGGGATTGATCTTCACATTATCTTTGCTGGGGGGAAGTGACCTAGTGTTGGTATTAGAGTAAGTTTCTTAATTTGCCCCCAGTGGCGCCTAAATCAATAACTCTAAAATAACTCTAGAACCAAAACTGGGTAATTATTGTGATAATCATTATATGTCTACGAATTGATAGTGTTTTGTCTGATCTACGACCCAGTTCACCCATAACCAATGAGTTGCCGGAGCTGTGTAACCAATTGAAACCTTTATACGTTACATGAAGTCGGTTAAAAATAACAAACAAGTTTCAGATTAAAGACATTTTTAAATTCTTACTTTAGTTTACGTGTCTTTTAAAAAATATGTTCATTTAGGTTGGAAGAATGTTAAGAATGCAGGGTATTCATTCATCCCTATCATTATCAGCGTGTTCAAGCCTTAAGACCCCACGACTTTTTACCATGAATGGAGTTTAGTGAATGGATAAGAAACCATCAGGAACTGCTTCTTTTTATTATGTGGAGCGACGAGGCTACATTTAATAGAGATGGTGTTTTTAATATTCACAATCACCATTTTTATTCACAAGAAAATCCTCGAGTGGTGCGACGTCGATTTTTTCAAGATAGATTTTCTATTAATGTTTGGGCGGCAATAATCAATGACAGATTAATTGGGCCGATTGAAATTCCTGCTCGGTTAAATGCAATTGAGTATCTGAATTTTTTACAAACCCACCTTGAACCCATTCTGGATAATTTCCCATTAAATATTCGACATCAGCTGCACTTTCAGCACAACGGAGCGCCAGCCCATTATGGCGTTAATGTGAGAAATTGGCTAAATGAAAGATTTCCGGGTAGATGGATAGGAAGAGGTGGTCCCATACCGTGGCCACCTCGATCTCCGGATTTAAATCCATTAGATTATTACTTATGAGGTCGTATAAAAGATATGGTATACGCTACAGAAGTTGACAGTGCGGAAGAGTTGCGTGAAAGGATACGTTTGGCAGGGAATGAAATACGGCAAAATAGTTTTGAAGTAATGTGAGCTTCACATGCAATTACCCGTAGAGCCGAAATGTGCCTTCGTCAGCAAGGCAACGTTTTTGAACACTTACTTTAAATGTTGTATAAATTGATATTTTTAGTAGAATTTTTGTTATTTTTAATAGAATTTTTGTTATTTTTAGTAGAATTTTTAGTAGTATAGACAAAAACAATTTTTGAGAATCATTTGTTTATCGTCGTCATTTTGACCTATTTTAAGTCATCCTTAGGAAAATAAAAGTGGATACTTCACGTTAAAAAGCTTAAAATTATTATCAAATAGCATTTGCAATAATTAAAAGTAGGTAACTAATGATTTCTTCTCTAACTCAGTCAAACTTCATATTTTCAAGAAATTACCAGCTATTCTTAATTTCAAATACAGTTTTGCTATAATTTTACGATATTTAACGTATCTGACTTATTTTTACCATCCTAAGGATTACCCTAAAAGAGTTTAAACGTCGGCAGTTAAAGAAATAAATGTTCATCAATCATTTTATTGGGCAAAAGCCAACCAAACCATTAAAAAAAAAACAATTGATTAGTTTAAGTTTAAATACTATTTAGTTTTACCATTTAAAGTTATTTTATAAAATAAACATTAAATTAAAGATAAATACATTTCTTTAGTAACCGGTTTTCCAAACCTGAAAAAAAATTCTGATTCCACAGGCCTGCTAATTATTGTTTGCACTTTCGAATAAAATAATATGAACTTATCATAAAATTTTCAAATGCTTTTTTCTTGAAAATGGTGCGTCCTAACGAGATGCAACAAGAGTAGCTTTATTGTAAAGAAAACATTGGGTTTCCAAATTTTTTAGTCAAAAATGTTAAAAACTGACAACCAAAAAAACTTTTTACCTTAAGCCCCCCCTAATTTATCCATCTGTGAAGATGATCAAAAACTAAGATTAAGTCCATTACATAGAACGTAAAAAGGTAAGCATTTGTACTAAATTTAATTTAGTTATCTTTAAGCGTTTAGAAAATATTTATAAAAATCTGTCATCAGGACTTGACTTTAAACACCCTGTATCTCGGAAAAGAAACGTTTTCAGACCTATGTTTATATGAACTTTTACTCCTATTTTAGGATTTAGATTACGCTGTTAAAATATGACCGTCTAATTTCGGGACACCCTGTATTCGTTCTAAGGTAAAGTCCCAAAAAAAACCCCAATTTGAAATAAAAAAACAATTTAATTTATAAACACTTCCCTACATTTGTTGGGATATGGGTGGGGCAGGGTGGAGCTCGTTTTGTGGTCACCTCCACGTGGTGAGAGCTCTGGGTTATTTATGTAATATTAGGTCATTTTTCCACATAATTATATCACTCAAATTAAGCGAGAAATCGCTAGAAAGTGTAATATATTTATTTTAATAAAATAGGTTTGTATTAAATTTATAGCCAAAAAAATTATGATTTTCACTTGGTCTGCGGGACCTCTAAACCTTTTTTAAAAGCAAAAAACCAAAAATGGTTTCCATCTGTATACTAATCTTTTGCAAGCTAATGTACATTTAAATTATTATTATTATTATTTTGACAGTTTAATATTAGGTATGTAAGAAAAACCCTCTAAATATTATTTTTATTTCAAAAAAAATTAATGTTTGTTTTCTACATTATAAGAAACAGCTTTTCCACAATAATGCTATTTTAAATTAAAACGAAAAAACATTGGATTTTGTTTCGCTTCACTCTATTACACCTTAGATAATATACTCGTATGTACACATAGGCTACCCCTGCATAAATTTATACAATATTGATGTCGCTCTAATAAAATCATTATTTTTGTTGTTTTTCTAATGCAGACTTTCTCGCTCATATTAGAATCTTCAGCAGTAGCGTACGCAAACGGATTGCATTGGGTTATTTTAAATGTGAAAATAGTGACTGCAAATTGATAAAAAAATACAAAATAAGGTTTTAAAAGATACGTACGTTTTTATTGAACTGAAAAAAAAAAATATGACATTATTGTCATGTTAAAAAATATACTAATAATGCAAATATATTTTATTACTTCTAAAACATTTAGGATTACAGCAAGGATTTGGAATTCTATAAAATATCTATACCTATTAAAAACCTATACAATGGTAGAATCGATGAAATACAAAAAACATTTAATTTAAACCTGAGAAAATATACCTAATAAGAATAAAACAAACCAATATATAAATATATATTGGTTTGTTTTATTCTTATAAAAATTATAAATATAATTTAGCATAAGTAGAAGTATTTCAGGATATTAAAAAAATATATATAAGAATTTTATTTGCTTTTCTTTAAAATATAAATTATTAGTTTCTTTATTTAAATTAGGTAACTAAATATTCTTATATTACTGATAATAGTTTATATTTTAGACCATGTACAAGTATACAGTATGCGTTCAAAAACAAATAACATATTTTTTTCTTTTCAAATTAGCAATTCTGCACAAATTTTTTGATATTGCACATACTTTTTTACTGATCTTAATTGTGCCTGTAATGTTTTATTTTTGTTTCGTAAGTTTGAAGCAGTACTCTTGGCAACAAAAAAGTCTTCGTAATGACCGATTTTCTAGAAACTTCAATGTAGTTACCAAAATATGTAGGTTTTCTGAAATAAGTATTCATATACAATTTAATGTATCAGCTTAGATCAAATCCAATATTTGATTTACTACTTAATTAATGGTAACTCAAATTTTGTTGATGAGAGTTTCAGAGTCTTACCTTGAACTTAATATTGAAGTATATGAGGTACTTTTGTTCAAACTATAACTTCTTTTATTTGTTGGCAAGTTTAATACTCTTAAATAAGGCCCATAATCAAATAATTTAGTATCTGTACTATACTAAAAACATTCAAACATATTATTGATTCTACAAATGTATTAACCCTTTTCTTGGCGTCGTATCTCTCCAGAAACCAATTTTCCCGATTTTTTTGTAAGTAGTAAATCGTTAAATTTGGGGATGATGTAGGCAACACCGTATGTACCACACCCTGTGTTAACGGCCGTTTAGGTTTGAAGTCAATTGCTTCCATTTTAGTCGAGATATATAATTTGAAACAAATGCATGTTGGTGAAATCGAACATTTTGAGAAATGGTGAGTACACGTGTTTATAAAATGTTATTTTTTTTTTAAATTAGGCGCGATAATAAGATATGAGTACGCATACACATAGAAATATATCAATACTATTGTACTACATGCAAACTTTAGTAAAATACTAACAGAAAAAAATTAGAGACTGTCTAAAATGTTATGTTTCTGAGGAGATACGCTGCCAAGTACATAGTAAATTAAATTTGTATCTGGTGGGACACGTTACCAAGTACTCGGTAAAAATCACGCCCGTGGAATTCAATGGCGTACACTATATTATTATTTTTATTTGTAGGCCAACCGCACAACATTTTTGTTAGACCTGGCTGCATAAACTTTCTGTGATTTTTTTTTTTTTTTTTTTATAGAATAGGAAATTATGTTTGATTTTTAGTAAATGAACTCAGTGATTCTATCTATTTTGATTATTATTCTGCAATAAATTTATATCATATGAATGTTTATTCGTATTGTAGTTTTAGTTTTGTTTGAACTTTGTGTATTTTTAACTTTTTTATATAAAATTACAAGTTTTGTTTGATTTTTATAAATAAATATAATAATTATTTTATGTTAATTATTTGAAATTAAAGGCGCGTACTCTTTACTGAGCAAAGCGAATTGCGAAAATATGGTTAACTTTACCTTCTTCTATTATTTTTGGTCAAAACCAAAATATATACGTTACCAGTATCTATATCCACAGTTCTAAAGTATAAAACAACATGCAAAAAGAGTCATTATTGACTTTCCTGCTAAAAAGGTTTAGAATTATATACCCGATAAACTGCCTAACGTGCCGCCTATGTCATTAGTATACAGTTTGACCAGAGAGAACACTAAACTTATGAATCCTTAACCAGGCGTAGTATCTAGTAGGAAGCAATATTGCCGATAAGTTGGCAGTGTATCTGACAATATACATAAAAATAGGGGTCTGTAAAATCAAAACTAAGCAAAAAAAAATTGTTTTTCTCTTTTTGCGGTATTTTGTTTAAATATACCCCAAATATGTAAAAAAAATTTTTTTCTTCCGTGAATCTGTTCTTGATAAGAATAGGGTTAAACACAATAGCTTCTATTTTTTTTAGGTGACACAGATTCACCACTACTCTCTTTTTTCTGCTTTTTTTTTGTGTAATACAAAGTTCCTAAAATGTAAAGATACAATTTTTAAAAGTGCTAGATATTATTTAGAAACGTACAAACTTATAAATATATTTGTTGCAGCAAAGCCGTTCTCTAAAAAGTGCCTTGGACAAATGTAATATATTCGTTCAACTTCTAACATTTCAGTCCATTCAAGTGCCTCCAACCATAAGTTTCTTCTAATTCATATTTTAGAACACTAAATATAATAACAATTTTATTTTTTTTAATATCCATATTTTATTTTCCTTGTTTCTCCTAAAACGACGCCCATGTTCTTCGGTAAGAAATAAAATTAACGAGTGAAATATAACCTCACTTCCTCTTTTATATTTGAAATCACATAAAACACAAGTTTTTTCCTAGTATAAAATAAATCCTACAAACCAAAGTCTCTTTTAACACCACTATACTTGAACGAATTTAAATAAAAACTTAAATAATTGTCTAAAAATAACTGGAAAAATAAATATAGAGATGGAGATATTGATCTATTTCTCTCTAATTAGAATCTTATTAACCTTTACTTAGGTATGTAGTTAGTCTGTTAGTATATAATTTTCGATCTTCTTTTCTTTTCTTTCCTTTGTAGACCTGATGATGACATAATGCCAAAACCGATTGTCTTATAAACAATAAATTATAAGTATTTGTGTCTTTCATTTAAGAACATTTGAGCAAGTGAATACCCTTCTTCAGTTAAGTTAAAAAAAATTTTTTTTTGGTGGGCCATAACTCGCTTCTTATTGCATCCATGAAAAAAATACCAGTCGATTGGTTTGTTAAAGAGCTTTTATTTGTTCTTATGATTTTTCATCACCCGTAAGATCATTGAGTTATTCGTGAAAAATCAGTGTAAAATATGAATTTTTTTAATGAAAAATCCAACATTTTCAATCGCGAATAATTCGAAAAATATTGATTATTCAAAAAAACTTCATAGAATATTTTTTAAATACGAGTATTTTAATCTATCGATATTGGTAGTTTTTTTTTTGAGTTTATTAATTTATACCCACGAGAAGGGGTTACATGTGCTCCCATAGTAAAAGCGCACATTGGCGCTATATAACTTTTCTTCCTTAAACCGTTCCTCATTTACTGCCCAAGTTTTACGTCAATTAGCTTAGTCTGAAAGACCGAGTTATGTAGTTTAATATCTATTCTGGGTTGATCAACTGCAGTAAGAGAAAAAGTAATATATTTTATTTTTTCAATAATCTAGACATATTTTTATTTCTTTTAAACAAGCTTTTGTGTTTCATTTATAGAAATTCTAAATACCGTTCAGAATACAAAAACTTCATTTCGGTTAAATTTAAATTCTAACAACCCAAATACTAAGTTTTAAAATATTTCGAAATATTTGATTAATTTCATTAGACCACTGCTTCTATATTACTGTCAATCAGAAATCCATACAGTAAATAGCGGAGAATCGCAAGGAAACCAGCGTGTAGCAGAAATGACTCACGCAAAAGTAAATTATACATTGAAAAGGCTTTAATGTAATGAATTCATTCATATGCATGAAGCGGAGTAGAATGCTGGAGCAATATTTGGCGGTATAATGAAATGAATTTATGCAGAGCTGTAATGCTTGAATATTTAGCATAGTGTACCCCTTCATCCTGCAGGAACGAGCTGTGTAACCGCCGCTACACGACACACCGAGGACGAAGCCGAGCGGGGCGCTGCTGCTACTGATGGTGCCGATGCCTATGCCTCCCCAATCATGCGACACTTACAAACTTTGGAGATGATGGTCGATATTACCTTGTCACATTTGATAATGTTTTTTGGCTTATTGTATTAATCGTGTCAAATAAATTCAATAAAATTAGATGTATTTGTTTTAATGTGAAATGGTCGAAAAGATTTTGTACAAAATATTAGAATAATAGACCCTTCAAGAGGATTCATGAATGTCGCATATAAATAAATACAAGTTATTTTGAATTTTGTCCAGAATACTTTCTAATCTATATTAAGGACAGAGTATCCTTGTGCATTTTTAATTATTGTAGATAAAGGCCCAACTTAGGTGGTTTAGACATTGATATTTTTAAATTAATTGTTTTTAATTAAAAACCTGTGGTAGAAAATGGCCTATTTTTAGACCTTTTTATTGTAAGAATAAACTACAAATTCAATAAATTTTCAGAAAATGGAACCTTGAACCACTTAAGTTAAACATTTTCCTATCAAATCGTTCAATCGGAAAATACGAAAAGGCTCAGACCTCCGAAATAGTTATAAATGAAAATTGGGATGCGTATTAAAAAAATTTTGGTCTAAAAATGGCGTCCTCACTTTCCGAAAATAATCAAGAATTAGTTCATCTCTGCCTCCGTAGATAGATCGAAAAGATATTATATTTCGTTTATGCTTTTACAGCATAAAAACGAATTAAAATTTGATAACATCAAATGTTTTCTTTTTTAAATATATTGTATTTAAAAAAAATAATTACACTAAAACGAGTTAATAAAATGACAAAAAGAATATAGAATGTGTGATATTAATTTACAGTCGAGCAATGATCGCCTGGTTGAATTTGGTTACGTTGTTGAGTGATGATATTTAGATGAGCAGCTGGGTTTAGATACGAGGGTTTTAAAAATAAGTTAAATTTTAATAATCAATGCGATGTACTCTTTTTTATTTTTTGAATATTTTAACTTTAAAGTAGTTTATTTTACAGTATCCAAAATAAAAAGAGTTACTATTATAAGCAGATACAACAGCGATAGTAAGAATAGTAGTCTTTTTATGTTGTGGTAGTTAAGATTCGGTATCGACGGAGAGTTAATGCATTAGTCACTCTATTCATTTTCGTTACTGTGGTGTTCGGATTGATTGTTGAAACCGGCTCTGTTTGCTAGTCTTAATATTCCGATACCGACACTGACTATGTATGTAAAATTGAGGATGTTATTGTTAAAGTATCTTGTCACTAAATATATTTCAAAAAACTGTCTATTGTAATTTTTTGGTATAAAAAATTAAGATCTCCTTGCGAACCAGCATTCTTTAAAGGGAGGCTTTAGCCCGTCATAATGGTCCTTCGGCTTTGATGTTGATTTTGGTGGCAGTAATTCAATTATGGTAGTTCTATATCCAATATTGCATGCAGTAGATAAACAAAGTTAAAGACGAGTAAGAGTTCATTTGGCCAATTATTGTCTTATGTACATGTTAGGTATTCTAGGTAAAATGACTAAACAAAATGAGGCTGAACGTACTCCTCAAGAGTTAGCTCAATTTAAAGAATTAAAGAACAAGCGTAAAATCGTTAAAGGTCAGCTAACGCGGATAGAAACTTTTGTACATGATCATACCGATGATCAACAGGGTCAGATTTTGATTAGGTTAAAATTAATGTTGCGTTTTTGGGAAAAATTTGAGTATATTCAATGTCAAATAGAATTTTTAGTATTATCAGAGTCTGATACCTCGGAGAGATCAAATTTTATGGACAAATATTGCGAGATAATGGCTAGTTTGCAGCAGTTGTTAGATAAGGGAGGAAGTTAAGATTCAGTCAGGCAAAATAAGGAGACTAATAGAGATATACTATGTCCACCAATAGAAATACCAACTTTTTACGGGGACTTTGAGCATTGGTTAGAATTTAAGGAGACGGTAGTAGCGGTTATTTATTCAAATCAGAGTTTAGGCGATACTCAGAAATTTTATTATTTAAAAAGGGTGTTGAGAGGTGACGCAGCGGATTTAATTAAATCCTTAGAAAATGCTAGTACAAGTTTTTACGAAGCATGGGACCTTCTCAGCAAAAATTATGAAAATAAAAAATTAATCGCCACCAGTCATTTAGAATCTCTATTTAATTTTCCAAGGTGAAATAAAGAGTCATGTTCGTGTTATAGGAAATTTTTGAATCAAATTCGTAAAGATTTGAGGGCTTTAAAATCTTTGGGGTTAACAGTCGAGCATTGGGACATTTTGTTGCTTTTTATTTTGCAAATGAAACTCGACGCAGGAACAAAAAAAGAATGGAGAAGAGTCAATCCTCTTAAAAATTTTTTTTTTTTCGTTGAATGATGTTATTGATTTTTTGGAGCGTAAAGTTCAAATATTGGGTACTGAAAATGATGGAAAAAAATTAAACTCAAGTTGGGACTCTGGAAACAAAAATGTGTCTAAATCCTTTTCCTGTACAGAAGGTGATGGGAGGGCATGTGTAATATGCAGCATAAAACCAATACATTCACTACAAGTTTGTAAAAAATATCTAGGGATGAGTGTAAATGATAGGAGGGAAGCTGCAAATAAGTTATATTTGTGTTGGAATTGCTTAAGGGTAGGTCATAGTGTAAATACATGTAGATGTAGGGGTTGCAGCAAATGTGGGAGAAGCCATAACGTGCTGCTTCATGTAGATACAGTAATCGCCAAATGTGAAGAACCAACGACGCGTATTTATAATGCTACGAACACGCCTACCGATGAATAGAATTGGTAGCTTACCTAGAAAGTTGTAAACCAGGGGCGCGTCTTTTTAAGACATAAAATAAATGGAAAATAATGAATGATACTTGTTCATACATATTCCTTAGTGTTATTATTAGTACATAATTCTATAAGTCAATTAAAAAATCATTATTTTTAAGCCGACTTTATGTTAAGGCTGTTCTACCGCTTTCCGTTCGGTATTTATATAAAATTCTGTTACGGTCAGGAAATTATCCTTATTCAAATAAATTAAATTGTGGTAAAATTGTATATTGGTCAAACAGGCCGTACTTTAACAAAAAAAAGCTATTTAAAACATTACAATAGTTATACTAAAAACAAAAATAATTCTACAAAACATATTTTTATCTGAAAATCAATCGTTTATGCAAAAATTGTTTCACATTTTGAGAATAAAGGCTTAAATTAAACCATTTAGAAACACTTGAAATAAATAGATTTAAAAATTCAAATATCCCTTAAGATCCAAATATCTAAATATCCAATTAGATATTAATAACTGAGCTTAATTAAATCTCTTTACCTATTCTTAGTTTTCTGTGAGATAATCCCGGTAATATTATCTTATTGGAATTTTATTAATATATTTCTCTTAAGTACCTACTTTAACTAATTAGTTTATTTTGTATATATATTAGAAATGTAAATGAGTCACATTTGAAGAAGTTGTACTTAGAAACAATTGTCGTTCAATTTTTAATTTTTATTTCTTTAAATAAAAGTGTGAAAATCTACCATGTTTGGTTTTTCTCATTTTAATAATATGGATTTTCATCAAGTAAAGGCCGAAACTATCAAAAAATTAAAAGTAAATGGTATTAAATACTTACCACTTATATAGTCTATAAGTAAATACAAACAACGTAAACAGTAAATCACAAATAAATAATGTTCATATGTCTTCGTCAGATTCTTCGTTGGAAGAAGACTCGTCACTGTCGTCACTGGAATCCTCATTAGGATTAATGACGATAGGATTAATTTCCGAACATAAATCAGTTTGTATTTCTCTTTCAAAATATTTATCTTCTACCTTTATAACATAATCGCATCTCTTTTTCCATTCCTCCTTACCGATTTTGTTAAATTCTTCTGCTAATTGTTTTATGTCTTCTAATTTAAAGGTAACATTTCTTTGACTGACATTATTCTTAACAGTTGCCCAAACCAATTCGATAGGGTTCAAGTCGGGATGATATGGGGGTAACCGTAAAGCGGTGTGGCCATATTCTCGACACAACTCATCAAATGCATATGTTACATGCGGTCCTTATGAGATTTAATCACTTCATATAACTCTGGTTTCAAACTTGTTGGATTAAAAGGTGTGTTGTATTTTGTCAACCATTCGATCATATCATTCTTCAAAGAATTGGAATTAGGTGCTCGATTTGTCTGTACATTGTGATAACTAGCATTATCACAAACAATTACTGAATTAGATGGAAGATTAGGTATTAACTTCTCTCTTAACCATTTGCCGTAATTTTCCGAATTCATTTCGGAATGATAATCTCCAGACTTGGTCCCTAATTTAAATATCAACAAACTATTTTTGATAAAACCCATTTCTCCCCCACCGTGAACTATAATAAGCCTTTGGCCTTTAGAAATAACAGAAAACAAACCTTTTGTTGAATCGTCTGTCCAATTCTTGGAAGAAGTATGTCCGCTGTGTATATGTTACCGTGAAACTCCGAAATTGGTGATTGTTGACATACACCGGTTAATGTCGACAGACACCAAATGAATTGGTGAAAGACCGAACAATTATTGGTTTTATAATAAATTCGGCCCTTCACCGGTGTATGTCGACAAACACATATAAGTTTCGGTCGATGTCGGAACCGACAGGTCCTAACAGGCTTTTGTGTGGTTTCTTCGCTTCGCTTTCGTGTGGGCTTGTCGCCTCGCCCGCCAGTCTTACAAAAAGTTTCATTGTTAGCGGTAATATAATTTGTACTCGATGGCTATTGCAGTAAATAGTGATCAATTTCTTGAAAAATTAAATACCCTAATAAGAAGTAAACGAGAAGACAATTGTTTTTATTTTTCTCAAGAAAGGTACTCTAAAATCGTTTCTGAAGTAATTTCTGCTAAAAGTAAGTGCAGTACTCCTTTGGATTACAGACGTTTAAAACGTTTTGACATTTTAAAAGTTAGTGACGAACAAAAGTTAATTGTGCCATTAAAACCAGGGGAAACAAATATCCAGTATTATGTTACGAACGAAGAGTTGTTCAGTATACTTTCCGAAACTCACATACGAACAGGCCATGGAGGAAGAACACGAATGCTGAAAGAATTGCAAGTAAAATACAAAAATATAACTTATGAAGTCGTAATGCTGTATTTAAATTTGTGTAAACAATGTCAAATGAAACACAGTGCGCCTAAAAAGGGTATTGTTGTAAAACCAATGGTGAGTTCCGAATTAAACTCTAGATGTCAAGTCGATTTGATAGACTTGCAATCACACAGTGATGGCGATTACAAATTTATAATGGTTTACCAAGACCACTTAACCAAGTTTGTCCAGTTACGACCGTTAAAAACCAAGAGAGCAGAAGAAGTAGCATATCACCTTCTTCAAATTTTTTTAATATTTGGTGCTCCCGCTATATTGCATTCGGATAATGGCAGAGAGTTCAGTAACCAAGTCATATCTGAACTATGCGCTATGTGGAAAGATGTTAAAATAGTGCACGGAAAGCCTCGTCACAGCCAAACACAAGGCTCAGTCGAAAGAGCCAATCAGGACATACAGAATATGTTAACTGCGTGGATGCACGATAATGATTCAAATAAATGGTCAGAAGGGTTGTCGTTTGTACAATTCGCCAAAAACACAACTTACCATGAAGGAATACGCCAAAGTCCCTATGAAGCTTTGTTTGGCGTTAAACCAAAAAGAGGCCTAGCATCGTCATCTCTCCCCAACGAGCAAATTACAAATATTGAAACCGAGGAACAGCTAGAAGCTTACGTTAATACTTGTGAAGAAAATTTAATTGATGACCATGTTTCAGATGTAAGTAACATGGTTGAGACCAATCCACCTTCACCTTATGTATTAACTAATCCGCAATCCAAGACGCCTTCATATGAAGTGTTGACTAATCCCCAACCCAGCACGTCTTCAACTCAATCATTGACTGATCTACAACCGATTACGCCTTCATATGAAGTGTTGACTAATCCGCAACCCAGCACGTCTTCAACTCAATCATTGACTGATCTACAACCGATTACGCCTTCATCTCAAGCACTGACTATGCAGCACGAGCTTATTAATTCAAAAAGAGTAGCTGCAAAAGAGAATCTACTACTCCAAGCAACAAAAATGTTGCGAACTTCTAAAAAAAAGTTTCCTGCCGCCCAAATTGGTGATACCGTAAGAATTAAAGTCCCTGACGTCGACCGTGGTCGTACAGATCCCCGAAATGTGTTAGCCATTGTTGTTGGAGTAGAGGATTCAGACTTTTATAAATTAGCAAACAAAAATGGTACCCTGAAGCAGCTTTTCACCCGTAATCAGTTTGCAATTTGCAAAGAAAAGTTAATTTCAATGGATGAGATTTCAGCTGAAGAAATTTCGGTAAGACAAGCAGCTTCTGCTAATTCAAAAAGTGGAGGGCAAGGCTATACACGCTGTAACTGCAAAAAGAAATGTTCCACGTCTAAATGTAGCTGTAAAAATAAGAGCCTTTTGTGTAATTCAAAATGTCATGGTAGCTTAAGCTGTTGCAATAAATAAGGTGGCCATACATTTACTTCATTTTTTTTTTAATTTTAGTTTAGATAAAATGGATTTTATTTTTATAATAATATTAGATATGTTTGTTGTGTTTGTTTTAAGTTTAACAACTTTATGTTCATTTGGAAACTTCTTCCATGTTTTAATGAAAATAAAATAAGAATAACCTATAGAGTGTGTTTGTTTTCTTTCTATAAAAAATTCTTTTAGACATACACCATGAGTGTATGATGAATGTTGACATTCACCGGTGATAGTTAGAAATAATGATAATTAATGAATATATCGGACATACGCCAAGTAACTTGGTGAATGTTGACATTCACTGGTATATTCTGACAATCACCGGTTTTCGGAGTTTCACGGTAACATATATATGTTTCATCTAAATAAACGATTGGTCTATTTTAACTTTTAAAATATTTTATCTGTCTCAAATATTTTACTCTTAAAGTTCTATTTTTCATTTTTTCCACCAAAACCTTACGATTATTTTGTGTTTTTCTCCATTTAAATTATAATTTTTTAAGGACTCTTCTTAATGAAGTTTCTGATATGTGGATATCTAAATCTTCCGTAATTTTATTATTTAACCTTTTAACAGTAACAAGATACTTTTCTGTTATATGAAAATCGTAAATTATTCTTGTCCCTCAATTGACATTCAGGGAGATTCGCAGCGGTTGATTTTTTGACAAAGTTTTTCCTAGGTGTGGAAAATGTAATTTTTCCAGTTGTTTCCATTGACTGTTCACCTTCCTTCAAAATTCTTTTAACGGTAGTATAAGAAACACCTGTAAAAACGTAATATTATATTAATGGTAAATTTAGTATTTTTTCATTTATTAGGAAACAAAAATTTTTAGAAACAGAAGATAAATTTTAAAAATTTAAATATAAAATATTAATCAAAAATAAAATGCATAGAAATGTATGTAAAATCCAAAAAAATATGGAAAACTACGCAAGTTTAATTGCAAATAAACCACAGAGTATGTTTACCTGTTGCTTGTGCAGTTTGAAGTTTGATATCATCTAAAGTAACTCCTTCCTTTTTTGTTGCGTCAAAATATTTAAAAACATTGTATATTACTTCACGACTTTGTCCGTTAATAACAGATCTGCGCTTTTTTTCACCCACAATAGAAGACATTATCAAAAATAAAACCAGTCACTTTAACCAAAACACAGAAACAAAAACCAAACAATGATCTAGTCGTTACGCTACTGACCGTACGCAAGGACAAGGTTCAAATTGTGAATGGGCGTGGCGATTATTAAGTAAACGAATTTGAACATTTTGCGCTGGTTCCTCAGATATGGCACTTACTGTACTATTCTGGAGGTAATTTCGGAAGGGCAAGGGACGTCAGGAAGTGCCGAAAGGAATACGGTCGAAAAGCAACCGGTAACTACCTTCAGTGCACACAGCAATAATATTCAGGGTGATAGAGGGATTTTAACAGAAATATTGTTGTCAACTGCGTTGGTCAAGGTAAAAGATAATTTGGGAATGCCCCACGAATGTAGGGTTCTTTTAAATTGTGGCTCACAATCATCTCTTATTAGTAATGAGTTTCAAAAACGTTAAGGGTTGCCTTTGAAATATGTTAATATGAAAATTTGTGGAATTGGTCAAAGTGCACTAAAAATAAATAAAGTTATTACAGCTACTGTACAATCAAACTATAGAGAATTTGAATTCGTAGAGTCATTTTTTGTTGTGGATAAAATATCTGAAAATATACTAACCACATCAGTTTCGTCAAATTCGCTAAAAATATCTAATTTTATCAATTTGGCTGATAATACTTTTGGGAAAATGGGAAAGGTAGATATGTTGTTAGGTGCTAGTGTTTTTTGGGAGTTGTTGTGTCCAAAAAGTATTAAAATTGGTACAGGAAAAACTACAGCACAAGAAACAAAATTGGGATGGGTGATTTCTGGACCATTGGTAGTCGGGACAGTTAATAAATGAAGCCAGAAGCAGGTCCAAGTTGCGAATTTGTCAACTAATGTGGGTTTGTAAGAATAAATAGAAAGGTTTTGGAAATTGGAGGAGATTCCACAAGCGAAGATATATACTAAGGAAGAACAGGATTGTGAAAATTCATTTGTGGAAAACACTATAAGAGATAAAGAAGGACGATTTATAGTGACACTTCCATTTAGGGAAGAAATTCCAAATTTAAGACAGTCTTATGACATAGCATTAAAAAGATTTTTGTATATGGAAAGAAAATTATCAAAAAATGAAGATATAAAAAGGGAATATAATCAATTTATTCAAAAGTATATTGAAATGTGACATGCTTCATTAGTTGACGGGAAGGGGGAGGTTCTAGATGGGCCAGGCATATGTTATCTTCCTCATCATTGTGTTGTTAGGGATACTTCAATTACTACCAAACTTCGTGTAGTGTTTGCTGCAAGTGCAGCTACTAGTAATGGTTTATCTCTAAATAATAAATTGATGGTAGGTCCAAGGCTGCAGGATGATATATTTGATATATCGATTCGGTTCAGAACCCATAAGGTGGTTATGTCGGCAGATATTGCAAAGATGTATCGGCAGGTACTAGTTAGTCTAGAGCAAAGGGATTTCCAAAGAATATTGTGGATGTTTTCTAGTGATGATCCGATAAAGAGTTATCGTTTGAACACGGTTACATATGGAACTGCCAGTGCACCATTTCTAGCGGTTAGGGCCTTACAACAATGAGGGTATGAATGTGAAAAGGAAAGTGAAAGAGTAAGCAGAATGATCATGAAGGACTTTTATATGGACGATCTTCTATCTGGGGCTAATTCGGTAGAAGAAGCAAAGAGGTTAAAAGCGGAACTTAATAGAGTTTTAATGTCAGAGGGTTTTATTTTAGAAAAGTGGACGTCGTATTACAGAGATGTTCTTTGTGGTACTGATGATGGAGGAAATATCGGTATTGATCATTACATTTCAAATGAATCAGATAATTTAAAAACATTGGGGCTCTTATGGAATCCAAAGAAAGATATACTCAAGTATATATACGTTAAAAACGTCAGAAATAAGGAAAGTAACTAAAAGGAAAATTCTCTCTAGTATCGCACAAGTGTTCGATACGTTAAGTTTAATAGGCCCTATAACTTTAAAGGCGAAGCTTCTAATGCAATATTTATGGACTCTTAAGAAAGGTTGAGATGAGGAGTTATCTGAAGATATTTGTTCATCGTGGGAAAAATTTAAAGAACAAATTATGCACCTTAAGGAATTGCAGATACCTAGGCAAGTTATTTGTAATCAAGTTAGGGAAAGTGAATTACATTGTTTTTGTGATGCATCTGTCTTAGCCTATGGTACTTGTATTTATGTTCGTTCAACTGATGTTCTAGGTATGCATAAATCACAACTTCTTTGTGCCAAATCTAGGGTTGCACCATTAAAAAGCATCTCATTGCCGAAATTAGAATTGTGTGGTGCCCTTCTCTCGGCAAAATTGGCTAACGTTGTGATTGAGACTATTAACATAAAGTTTACAAAAATTCAATTTTGGTGTGATTCGTCTATTGTTTTGTCATGGGTGGCGGGAGAACCTACAGACTGGGTAACTTTTGTCGCCAATCGTACATCTGAGATTCAAAGGCTTACTGAGCTATATTCTTGGAAGTATGTGAAATCATCAGATAACCCCGCAGATATTATATCAAGAGGTATTAATGTTCAGACATTAAAAAAATCGGAACTGTGGTGGCACGGACCTAGATGGCTTGTTAAAGATGAAAGCTATTGGCCGACACAGAAAATTCTGGAAAATAGAGAAATACCGGAGAGGAGAAAAGTTAGAAAAATATTTCTCTCAGAAACGGTGAAATTTGAAATTCTAGATAGAATATCTGATCTTTATAAATTACAAAGAGTTTTAGGTTATTGCTTGCGTTTTATTAATAATTGTCGAACGGCAAGGGATTTAAGACAAACGAATAATTTGACAATTGCAGAATTGGGAAAAGCTATGAATAATTTAGTAAAAATTTTACAATGGGAGGATTATGAAACTGAAATAAGGCTGTTACAAGCTTCAAAAAGTATTCCAAAATCTAGTAAATTGTTATCCTTCAATCCATTTCTAGATGAAGACGGTATTTTAAGAGTTGGTGGAAGGTTAGATAAATCAAATTTGGCATTCGAGCAGAAGCATCCTGCAATCTAACAAAAGTAAATTAACAAAATTATTAATCAATTATGAGCATAAAAGCCTCTTGCACGCCGGGACGTAAGCTTTACTTCGTTATTTACGTAGGAAATACTGGATCATGTCGGGAAGAACTACTATCAGGGGAATTATTAGGAAATGTGTGACTTGCTCTAGAGCTCATACACAAGAATTGAATCAATTAATGGGTGATTTACCTAAAGAGCGCTTAACGCTATCTCATCCATTTAATAATTGCGGTTTAGATTATGCGAAATCGTTTGATACGATAGTGAAAAAGGTTAGGGGATGTACTACAACAAAAACTTATCTTTGCATTTTTGTTTGTTTTGCCACGCATGCGGTACATTTAGAGCTCGTAACCGATTTAACAACTACTGCATTCCTAAATTGTTTTAAAAGATTTGTAGCAAGACGAGGGCTTCCGAGTAACATATTTTCGGTTAACGCTACAAATTTTATAGGGGCACGTAATAAATTAAGAGATCTTGTTAAATTTATATATAAGGGAAAAGAAAACTAAAAATTAATTTGATCGGTATTTTGCTCAAGTAGCTATTAGTTGGCATTTCGGTTCCATGACAAAACAGAACTTGACAAAACAGAACAGGACAAAACAGAACATGACAAAACAGAACTTGACAAAACAGAACACAGACAAAACAGAACACGGACAAAACAGAACACAGACAAAACAGAACAAGGACAAAACAGAACACAGACATAACAGAACACAGACATAACAGAACACAGACAACAGAACACAGACATAACAGAACACAGACAAAACAAAACATATCGACGGTCTACTGAAAGAAGTTAAAATCACGTAAGAAATTCAAACTTTATTTGTAGATTTTTAAAACAAGTAAGTTTTATTGATAGCAAAAGTAAATCAATGAAGTTTGTACAAAAAATAATCTAACTCTCTTAACTATTTATCATACAATTGATTTAGGGTAATGTTACAATATATTTAATCAGGAAATAGTATCAATCATTAACAACAATATCAGAGTAAAGTAACTATAATTAGACTTAAATGGTTTTAAAATCTGACCGTCGATATTATGTGTTTACATTCCTCTAATTTCAATGGGTTTTATTCCATAATGATAGTGATTATAAACAATGAACTAAAAGTAACAGAAATATTGTATTTGAATGGGAATGACCTATTTTTGGGGATTATAATTAATCAAATCTAAGAAAAAAGTAATAGAAATATTGAATTTTATTGAGCATGACCACCTAACCATAACTAATTATAAATTTAATGGTAAATAAATTGTATAAAGCGTGAAACTCTTTAAATTACTGGGTATTCTATAGTATTGTGTTCATGTGTTGTAAGTGATTTAATCAAGATTTTTACTATAGTGCCAAAGACGACCTAAGTTTGATAGAGCTGTATAAAAAATGAAGATAGGTATGTAATTGTGTATGTAATGTCATTTACCCTAAGATTATATTAATTTTTTTTATTTTGTTGTATGCCATTTAAATCTATAGACTAAGCAACTCTCTTTTTTGTATTTATTGTAGTTGAGAAATACGCTTGCGGATTCTTGAAAATTATATATTTTGATACCACCATTTTGATAATTCTTGATATATGTACATTAACATTTTTTTGGTAGAAATATTGCATATTTTACTATTGAAAGTAACTCTAAAATTTATTTAATAAAAAATAAATTTTACTATTGTTTTACTGCGTGCATTATAATATGAGAAAGCTTAATTAAGCTAGTAAGTAATTAATTATTTTTTTTTACAGAAAAGAATGGAATTTTCAACGACCCAAAAAGGCAATAAATCTCTTGTGTACCAAGGATATGAGTATTCAAAATTTAGAGAAAACGAAAGCCAGGTGATTACGTGGAGATGTAGAGTTTATTTCTCTACAAAATGCAAAGCTTTCCTAAAAACGCAGAAAGAAAGTATTATTGGAGACGTACCACATCACTGCCATGATTCAAACCCACAGAAAATACAGGCAAATAAGCTAAAGGCTAAGATGAAAGAAGATATGAAATCAGTAGGGGCCATTCCACGAAATGTAATAGGAAATATTTTAACTGATGCGGATAAGAATGTTTTAGAACAGTTACCAAAACCATCTTCTCTTACGAGAACCCTCACTCGACATAAACAAGGTGCTTATATTCCAAATCCAACAACGGTCGAATTTAATATACCAGAACATTACATAGATGTAATTTTACATGATACAGGGGCCAATGATCCTGATAGAATTCTATCAATAGGGAATGAAGAGTTGGTTAAAGAATTAAAAAAAGACGTTATTTTTGGAGATGGAACTTTTGATAAAGCACCAAACGTTTTCTATCAACTATATACATGGCACGCTAAGTTGGAAATTCATTTCCATCCTGCATTTATTTCCTTTTATAAAAGAAGAATATTGAAACATACAGCCGAATGTTTACTATTTTATGTGAATTGGTACCGGATTTATCACCAGACCAGATTCTTGTAGATTTCGAAAAAGCTTGTATGTCTACTGCTCGAGTTGCTTTCCCACAGGCAGAAGTAAAAGGTTGTTATTTCCACCTTACCCAAAGCGTAATTAGGAAAATTAACAGTGTTGGCTTAAAACAAGTATACGAATCTGATGTTAACCTAAAGCTGAAACTTAAATCTCTACCTGCTCTTTCCTTTGTTCCAATAGCAGATGTAAGAATTATATTTAGCCAACTAGCTGCGACATTTCCGGATGAGAATGGAAATAATGAGGTTCTCACTTATTTTTTTTTTCAACGTACATAGAAGGTGCTGCAGGAGGATTGCCACAATTTCCTATTAGAATTTGGAATCATCATGAAGCTGCTGCTAAGAAATATCTGAAAACTACAAACGGTTGCGAAGGTTTTCATAATGCCTTAAATTCAATCTTTCACTGCATTCATCCCAGCATTTGGAATTTATTAGATGGTTTAAGACGAGATATAGCTTGCCAGCGGCGTTTGTTAGCTAATACTAATGTAGGTCGCTTGGAAACGAAAAATAAAAAAATATGAAACACTTAGTAATCAAGTGGCAATAGTAGTATAGGGCTATCAACATGAGGAAAATAATCTCCAATAATATAAAAAGTATAATATATAAAGTAATATAAGTAGAAAAAAGCATCATTTACTGTATTTTTTTAATTTAATTATTAAACAAATTATTTAAGTACCAAAAATGTTTCATTACTCTTTTTTTGTTTTTCTTATAACATTAAAAAAACAAGAAAAAAAACTAGAAAAAAAATTAGTCAAAAAAATAAATACACTATCTTTTAATCATAACATTTTTCCGAATTTTTTATATTTTTAACTATTCTTTAACTTTTAGCATATCTGTAAGAATTATACAAACAATTCCTACACAATTTAACCAAAACATAAGAAAGTAAATCCCAATAATATTGTTGTTTAATTATCGTATTTAAAGTATTTACCCTAAGTACTAAGTACCCTAAGTACTAAGAATAACTCATTAAACGCATTTAAATATATGTATACTGATAGGAGACGAAACTTTTTGTTAGAGAATTTCGAGAAATACTTACCTAGTTATCATATACTATGTTCTGTTTTGTCCGTCTTCTGTTATGTCTGTGTTCTGTTATGTCTCTGTTCTATTTTGTCCTTGTTCTGTTTTGTCTGTGTTCTGTTTTGTCCGTGTTCTGTTTTGTCTGTGTTCTGTTCTGTCGTTCTGTTTTGTCATGTTCTGTATTGTCCTGTTCTGTTTTGTCAAGTTCTGTTCTGTCTGATCACCGGCATTTCATTCCACCAAGGTCACCGCACTTTGGAGGGGTGTGGGAATCTGCCGTTAGGATTGCCAAATACCGTAATAAAAGAGTAACAAGTAACCAGCTAATTACTTTTAAGTAGCTTCTGACACTAATAACACAAATTTAGGCATGTATGAATTCTAGATCTCGTGTACCTATGACAGAGGATCCAGATGATTTAAATATACTTACTCCTGGACATTTTCTAATTGGTAAACCGTTATCAGCCCTTCCTCAGATCAATCTAAGTGGCATTAAAACGACTAAACTAGTTCGTTATCAGTTGATCACTCAAATGGCGCAAGGTTTCTGGGGACGATGGTCTCAAGAATATTTAACTAGTTTACAACAACGTACTAAATGGAGAACTTTGAAAATAGATTTAAAACTGGGCCAATTGGTGATATTAAAAAAATGAAAATTTACCACCATTGAAGTGGCAGATGGGCAGAATAGTAAGTCTTCATCCAGGAACTGATGGTGTTCTAAGAGTAGTTATAGTCAAGACTTCTAATGGACTATTCCGAAGAGCATTAACGCAATTATTGTTATTAACAGTAGAAGTTGATGCTATTTAATTATTAGGATTACTTGAGAAGATGTTTATATTTTGTATTAGATATGTTATTTTGTTTGTTGAATTATAGATCATTCAAGGGTGGTGGTATGTTCGGATTGATTGTTGAAACCGGCTCTGCTTGCCAGTCTTAATATTTCGATACCGACACTGACTATGTATGTAAAATTGAGGATGTTATTGTCAAAGTATCTTGTCACTAAATATATTTCAAAAAACTGTCTATTGTATTTTTTTGGTATGAAAAATTAAGATTTCCTTGCGAACCAGCATTTTTTAAAGGGAGGCTTCAGCCCGTCATGTGGTATTTAGATATTATAATAGAGATAAAATAGAAACACCTATAAATTAGATCACTTGCTTCTAAAAAAAGAATCCTGGTAGGATAGTTTATATACCTATTATTCTTTTACTTTGCTATCCCAACGGGATAGTGTATGAGTAAATAACAAAAATTTATATCAACGATATAGAAAAAGATAATCTTCACGTAGGTAACTTCATAATCGAATGTGTTAAAATTTTAAAGTGTTAAAAATAAATAAAACCTCCATGAATATACACCTTTAATAAAAGTACCACTTTTTAGTTTTAATGAGTTAAATATATAGAATTTCTAAACAAATCAAAATAAATTAGATATACAATATTAGCGGATTAGCTAGGTACCTGTATTTCACGAAATTTTGTATAAATAAGTAAATTAAATTAAATCAAAAAACTTAAAACAAAAACATTTTTATTAATTTTGAAAAGATAATACATAATTTATTTACTCTTCTGCGGATCTCTGTACTTTAATTTTCTACCACTTCTATTCAAAATTATTTCCGGGCCCACACAATTCTCATTAAAAACATAATAATTTTTAGTTTGTTAGAAAATATAGCTTTCGTTAAATTACTTTGAAATGTAGTCAGAAATCTCACCTGATAATAGTAATTGTGGTTTTCCTTTAAATGAATTTCACCATTTTTAATTCTTAAACAGGGAACCATTTTTTCTCTACGTTCTCTCTCAATGAAAGAATAGATGTGGCTACTTTTAAAAACATCAAAATTAATTAAACCTAAAAAATAGAAAAAGTTATTAAACTATTGTTATAATACGTAAATAATTATCGCTTACCATCAGGTGATGCACCTAGGAACCCATATTGCACATCAACAAATAACCCTGCTGGTATAACTGTTTTGCCAGTTTCTTCTTGAAATTTGTTTATAGCCACACCTTCGTTTTGTATGCCGTACTCAATTGCTGGGGTAGTTATTCCTTGTTTGTCTCTCAAGATTTTTTTTTACCAAAAAATCGCATAGAGCACGGGCCCTTCTCTTGGCAACTTCCCCAAAATGAGAAACCGTTAGCCGAAATCTTCTTTGCTCCAAGTATCTTGGGTTGCTGAACGGTCTTATAGTTTCTTCTGATACTTGTTGTTGTTGCTTACTCGTCACCTAAAAATATTTAAATATAAAATCATGTAAAAAGTAAAAACGTAATATTCATGTTAATACCTTAACTTCTTCTTTAAGACATTCATCACTAATGTCTACCTCGCAATATTAGATACGTACTCCGTTGTTTCTGATGGTTTTGGTTGTTTTATAGCCTTACTTTTTCTAACAGTAGGTTTTCTTTTACGCTCCTCATTTTTTACCCATTTTCTTAGAAAATGGGGTGCTTCTTTATTAAAGCATGGCTTCCAAATTTTTATGTGCCAATTAACTCCATTATAGTAACGAAGAGCGCTCAAAACACACCTACTTTGGAAACCGTTCCTTTAAATGAGATTTTACCGTTTCCCCATATTAAAACGAGCAATAATATTTATAAATGATTCTGCTTTGTTGGTTGTTTCGTTGGCTAAAAGAAGGTGTGCTTTTGTTAAAAGTAAATTTCATGAGCCGTAAACATGGTGGTGAGCTCCTGATGATGTGAATTCAGAATGTTTGTTAATATTCGTTGTTAACATCGCAAATTTCTCTTCGGCAGTTAACATGATTACCAAAAACATGTGTAACATTATTTCTTAAATCTTGTTTAAGTTGTGCAACGCTTCCATCTTTATTAGTGTAAACCGCGAATTGTGCGGTCTTTACCAATTTTTGTATATCACCTGTTAAATATTTTCTTGCCTTTAAAGAAACGGTTCTAGTGTTCTTCTTTATATTGTAAAGATGTTTGCTATAATATTTAATGCAATGATTTGTGCATTCTGACTTTGTTACCTGAAATTAAAACCATAATAACGTAAACTAATTTAACAGATACTAAAATGTGTACCTACCACTACACGGAAAAATGGTTTATTATCCACCACTCAATATGAAAAAGAAATATTCAAGAACAGAAAATTTTATCTTTTGTTACAGTGATGTTCATAATTCTTTTCTCTAATGAGAATGAAACTCACTTTTTTTAGAATGCAGGTAGTCAAATTTAAATTATTTTTATTTCTTAATACTTTAATAAGGTTTACAACCTTAATCTATGAACATTATAAATTTTAAAATCAAATAACTACTTGTTTGATCCTCTTAGGCCCGGTACTTTGTGCTATTGGTAAATTTCTGATTAACTAATCACGTTATTAAACTAATCATAATTAAATTGACAGAAAAGTAGTGAATGGGTACTTTATGAGTAAATTTAACAAAGATTAGTTATAGTTCATCAAATTTCTAGAGGCTTTCGACGGCTAGACAGAGAAAGCACTACTGACAGGCATCCCGACGGATTTACGCAATGAAAGTACACTCTGCGCATCAAGTATTTCACTATTTCATTCAGACGTAAATGTCAGATGTAAATTTCGCTAAAACATTTCTTTTATTTTCGTTTGTGTTTTTTGCTCATTACAGTTTAATAGAACCTAAGTATGGAGTTTAATAGCAAAGTAAGAGGCCGCGTGATTAACAGTCAATCTCGCGAAATAATAGCCAATGTTATAGAGTTTATGAGAAGAGAAGGAAACTTTAATTCACCTTCAATACCATTTAAAAATTTAAAAATGATCGTGTTGCTGCAGCCACAGGAGTATCTAAAAACACTGTCGTCCGCATTTCTGGAGAGAAAAAAAGAATCGATAACCGTGAGATATCGGAATTTTCATCACCAAGAAAAACCATTAAAAAACCAAAAACAGTTAATGATATAGATGAAGCTGCACAAGAATCAAATTTTATTTTTTTATTATTAGATAGCTATTTTTGTTTCTGAGTTGTGTTCATTTACAGGCTCAATTTTTTTCCGTTTCTCCTTTTTGATTTTATATGGGGTTTCAAGTTATTTTTGACTTATTTCGACGTAAATCACAACAACACAGCTTTTTAATAAAGCAAACAAGTGTTAAGAGGTATATGTACGTGTAAACTACAAAAAATTGATATGAAACCCATGAAACCACCAACAAAAATGTAAAGCTAGCTTCCGTACTAGAACATGGTGTCATTCGTCGAGATAATTTATCGTTTTGTTTAGGTATTTTCCGCTATCCTATAAAATTTATATTTTCTGACTCAATTTAAAAAGGTTGAAGGAATTCCAAAACACCTTTTATGGCATAATAATTATTTTCAATTCTACATACTATCTTTAGCTGCTTTTAAAAACGTTCTAAGAAAGTCCAA
Source organism: Psylliodes chrysocephalus (assembly GCA_927349885.1). Taxonomy (NCBI): domain Eukaryota; kingdom Metazoa; phylum Arthropoda; class Insecta; order Coleoptera; family Chrysomelidae; genus Psylliodes; species Psylliodes chrysocephalus. The sequence continues at coordinate 28,900,587 of OV651817.1, read as the reverse complement.
TCAGACCAATTTAATCCCTAAACTATTCCCCACTTTTAAAATTTAATTACCTAAAAATATTAAAAACTATTTAAAATAACTTGTTTAGCAGACTGTACAATAGCTATCTTAGTCACACGTAGCGCGTTCTCTGTCTGGACGTCGAACACCTCTAGAAATTTGATGAAGTGTAATCAATATTTGTTTTAAGTTTTCAGTAGTGCTACCACTGTCTCTTCTTCTTTTTATTTATTATTTTTCATTGCTCAAATTTGAGAAAAAATTATGAACATACATTGTGGGATATTTGTAATGTATTAGAAAGAAAAAATTTTACTCATTGTATCGAAGCTTAAATACACATGTCAGTTAAAACAAGTCTGCTTAAGAAATTGTTGCGGTATTGTTAAGATTTTTACTGTTTAATTAACTGAATGAACGGTATTAAAATGAATTTGCATGAGATAGACGATATTTTTGATGACTATGGTGAAATTATTGATTATGTTCGTAATCAACGAACCTATATCGTTGATGAACGTGTAGACCACATGAATAAATAGAATGAGGCAGAATTTTTCAGAAGGTTTCGATTTTCAAAAGAATTAGTTCGTCTTATTCCAAACGAAATAATTGAAATCCTTGATAGGGACAGATTGATGTAAGTACATAATTTTTTGATTTTTTTTATGTTACAGGTATATATTGATTTTTACGTTTTACTTTCTTATAGGTACCATGAGGTAGATCCCCTCAAACAACTTCTGTTGACCCTTAGATTCTACGCTACAGGAAGTTTTTATAATGTCCAAGGCAATTTTGCAGGGATACATAAAACAACAACAGGACAGATAATCCAGAAAGTTACCAAAGCATTAGTAATTTTACGAGAACGTTATGTACATATGCCACAGACAGAAGAAGAAAAAACAGAAGGATATGCTCGATGGTCTCATCTTCTTGTTCGCACCCTCTGCAGATGCGGATTCTGACACAATTATGAAATGGAGATGCTTCTGTACTTGGCAATAACCAGTCAGAATGCCTGTGACTAGGTGCAGATTCTGTCTAGTCATAGTCAAACAATCTTTACTTACTTAATCGAACACCGCCTATGTAAATAATGCAGAGGGCAAAGTTATAGATTGGCACAAAATAATATGATATTATGAATTGATGGTACTTATTTTTGATATTTAAAAGATGTGTCAGGTATAGGAACACTGTCAGCTATTGATGCCACTACCTTATGAATTTTTGGTTGTAAAAATAAACGCACAATATTTTGTTAAATAGTTTTACTTGTACAATAACGTTTTAAACACAAACATGTGTTATTAACTAATAATGTAAAGTAAACCATTAAAAAAAGCAAAATTTCGTTTTTTAGGAGATTTTCTAAAAATTATTTAAAAAAAAAACAAAAATTTGAAAAACTGGCTTCAGATGAACTGTTTTAACCTTTTCCTACACATACATGTTTTTTCACTAAAAATAAAAAATTAAATGTGCTTATAAAGTTTCCCTTAATCTTTTGTTTAATTCACATTTCAACGAATTAACGGATAATAAATCATATTTTACTAATACAATACGTACTATATTAGTTAGTTGACTGGTGTTACCATTGTTTTCTGATGTAGTATCAGAAGATACCTCACTAATGGTTGGATTTTTCACACCTGAACCTCCCATAGACGCTAATCTCGAAATGCATAATTTCAAATGATCATATAACTGCTCTTCATACCAGAGCAATTTTATCACATATCTAGGTCCACCACCAGTTCTATTACAATTGTTATTTGATTGAGTCATTTTCAATTTTAATGTTCTTTTAATATTATATTTTATTTTCAGTGAATTGATATCTCTATAGTTGTCTGATATCCTATTAAAACTGCTTGCAATTCTTCCCCACGCATCTTTTTTATCCCTTTGGCTTATTGCGCCAGTTGTTTTTCCTTCATTTACGTTTATTTCGCAGAGAAGGAATTTCATAAAAATGTTTCATTTTGGTTGAAATTGCTGCCTCTTTTCTTTTCCTCGCCCTTTCTTCTATTTTCTCCTTATAATTACACTAAACACTTTTATAATATTTAACTCAAATTCAAGTGACCCAGAAAAAAATAAAAAGAATTTAAAATGTCATGTTGAATGTCAGTGTCCAATTAGGCATTCCAACGACCTGTCCAAATGGCTACCAGTGGGTAATGACAGTTTAGATATGGCAACCCTGTTGTCATGTTGTCATTAACAGGGTCAATGATTCATATATAGTTAAATAGATTGCTCAAAGCTGGTCGTTTACGAGCGGCCATATTGCCTGGCAAATATTTATTAATTTCAATCGGTTTAGCAAAAATGTGTTTTAAAACCAATTTTTAGCCTTTAGATATTTAAAGAAAAATAATTGCTTACATTTTTACTTCAAGGCATAAGCTTGTTTATTTTAAAAAATATGGATGATCAATCTATGTAACTATCTATTTCATTGACCTTGTCAAATCACCAGGCCTACAAGGTTGCCATAATTTTGCCATATCATAACCCGTCAAAACCCACTGGTAGCCATTCAGTTTGGAATGCCTAATATCAAAAGTAACATTTACGTTTGGAACAAGATGATTCAGAATTCTAAACCATAGAATTATAAGTACAGAGCCAATAATTCTGATTAAAGTTTTAATTGATGAAAAAAGATGATGTTAAATATAACAGAGGCACGCCCACATTTAATTATGATTAAGGTATAACAATTACGTAAAGTACCGAAATTCTGTGTTAAAATTTGATTTAACTTAATCAGCTCACAAAGTACTGGGCCTAAGTCTTATAATAAGTATTATAATAATAAATTGTCTAGACTTAGGTACTTAAATGCTTAATACCTACTTACGGAAAGTGAAATAATTTTAATTGAATCCCAGCTTTTTTTAAATTTGTTTTTTATCTTATGGAGTTAAAAATTCTTTTAAATCAATATAAGAGGTAAATATTTATTTCCATAGGTGTCAACGATATACGCCATCAAATACTATGGGATTTAAACCCGAATCGCCGAATCCAACAAAGTACCAAGCTCTGCCCATTTCTTTATTAATGGTATTAATTTATATACATCATTTTTTAAATCTAAATATTTCGTTTTCAGCTAAAGCAAAAATCGGTCATTTAATTATAGGTGATTATAAATTTTCTCCGTATTTAAAAAAATCTGATGTGTCCAACACATGACTTTCCTATCTAGTTATTATAGGCTTTTTCCGGTTATTTTGTACAACCTATTGCAGCATCTCTATAAATGTTTAGAGGATAAACTAAATATATACATTGTCCACATACATCTACCTCGAAACATTTTTCTATAGATATTCATGGAAAACGAAAGTACTGAAAAATTTTAATTTCCTACAATTTTTTCATTACGGTCCATTTTATAAAAATCATGTATAAACAAGACTTATAGAGATCGATATCGCAAACAACTTTTATTTCAAAAACTTTCATAAAAATCAGAATTTTGCACATTTTGTCAAATTTCTCGAATACGGACTATTTCAGGAAATTTTTACATAAAACAAAAATTATAGATAAAATAATATTAGAAGTAACTTTTATTTGAACAATTTTTTTCTCCAAACATTAATAACAGATATATTCCATAAAATATAAAAGTGGCCTCCCATAAAGTACCCCCCCAGATGTTCCGACTGTGTCCAAAATCTAATCATTTCACGTCAGGCCGAAATAAACCTTATGTTTAAAATTTAATGTTTTTTTCTTTATCCGTTTTTGAGTTTTCTTCAAAATTCGAAATTTACACATTTTCTCAAATATCTCGAATACGGTCCATTTTAGAGAAATTATGTATAGAATAAAAATTAAAGAGAATTATATTACAAACAACTTTTATTTGAATAATTTTTATAAAAAATTATTTTTTTTACATTTTGTCAAATTTCTCGAATACGGACCATTTTAGGAAAATTTTGCATAAAACAAAAATTATGGATAATTATATTAGAAGTAACTTTTATTTGAAAAATTTTCTTCTCCAAACGTAAATAACAGATATATTCCATAAAATATAAAAATGACCACCTATAAAGTACCCCCCAGATGTTCCGACTCTGCCCAAAATCTAATCAGCTCATTGGACGCTGAAACAAAGCTTAAGTTTAAAATTTGGTGTTTTTCTGTGTATCGGTTCATGAGTTATGCGTTATACAGACACACACACACACACACACACACACACACACACACACACACACACACACACACACACACACACA
>OV651817.1:28843810-28891310 GCA_927349885.1 Psylliodes chrysocephalus | reverse complement strand
TCTACATGAATATTATCTCATCTATAAAAAGTATGCTGAAGTTCAGCTGAACGAATATATTTCATATCCATTATATCTAGTAAGCACTCTGAAAAAAATGAAATTCACAATTCAGAGTTCAATTTTGATCATCAATTTTGCGAGTTAACTCGTTGGGTATCAAATTTGTCACCTTAGTTGTTGCCAGGTTTAAGAAAAAACCTTGTGAAAAGGAGTCTTAAACCCTCCGGCCTAGCTCAGACAGTGTTATATTTATGAGTCGGTGAAATTCGGCTTAGAATTTAACTAACAAGTTAATGGCACTATCTTTATTTAAAAAGGCAAAAAAATCTTATAATAATGATTATGGATGATTTAACGTATTTTAAGGTCTACCTGACCAAAAAAAAAAAACGGTCAAAAGAACAAGAGTGAATACTCGTATATGAGGCACAGATAACTTATTTTCTTAAAAATGGAAATTCAAAAATAATGACAACTTTAATGTATTTATTTCTTACTGACATTCGAACGTAAACATCAAGTAAGTATGATATACTGTCAAATAATATATTTAGGGTTCATGTACTGTAGGTAAAATAGTTAAATAATTATTCATTTATTAAAAAATATTTATCTCACATTATTTTAATTTTTCACATTCATTGTTTAGTTTATTTAAAGATATTATTTCTAAAGAGGAAGAATAAATTCAGGTTTCTTAATTAATTGATACTTTTATATAAATTCGTTGAACTTGCAAAGACAGCAGTAAACGCGATTCAACGAATTACCTGATCAAGCAAAAGTGCATGAATCCGAACTTGGTTTTGAAGAGCGACACAAGCACCATTACTCTTAAAATGGTGTACCCTTGGTAAGTACCTGATTAATGTTATTTTTATTATTTTTCAATAGAGATTGTCTTTTTCTTTTTTCAAACCAATTATTTACTTAGTAAATAAATAATTTCAATTATGTAATAATTGGCATTATTATTATTTGAAAAAATCTAAAGAATTTACCAAAAAGACACGTATGAAAATGAAACAAACCTTCAGGTTATTAATCTACATTGAGCGTGACAATTTTAAATACAACCAACCATCACGTAAATTTTGGTTTATAGAGAGGAGACAGAAAGAAAGGATCACTTGGGTAAACTCTCAGTCGATTTCGGACTAAGGTCTCGTTTTGTATTGTAAAGTAATGTGTAGAGTAAAGTTTTGTGTACGATGTGAATTATGGGTAAATATTTTAACTTAATTTAAAGGTGATTTGTTTAATAATAATTGATTGATTTACATATAAATGCCAATTTTACATTTTCGTCCCGAATTATATTTATCTTATGCATATCTTTATACTACTATGTAGTTACAGTGCTTTATTCCCTAAATGGAATTTTATTCATTTTTTTCTTAAGACCATTTGTCAAATTTTATATTTATTGTTAATATACATTTGTTAATATTTTAATACTTATTATTAATCTCTCCTCCCTTTCCAAACCAGCAAAATACTTCGAGCATTTGAGAAGCCTCAGCGTTTCTATTCCCTTAGGATTAAAAGAGTCTAAAACTAGTTGCCAAGAACCGTTCGACTATGCTATTAAGGGATGATTTTTTTATTCTTTTAATTTAATTTTTTAAATTTTATTTGCCACTGGTGAATGGATGTTTTTTCAGGACTCCAGGGCCCTTTGGCTGGTGAAGGCGCTGCCCTAATCCCTTAATAGTATATTAACAACAGTAGTTACAAATGGCCTTTAGGCAAGTTGGTTGTTACATTTGGTGACGAGCGTTGGTTCCTTAGGCAAGTTGGTCAAGAGGAAATCTGTGACTTTACATTTTAAACCGCGAAGGAGGTTTCACAATTCTTTCACTTCTAGTTCTATATTCTCATTTGTCGGTACATTCCTTTCTTATTAATACTCTTCCATCTTCTTCACTCATTTCCATAGAGCCGCTGAATGGGCCTCTAAAGAGTTCCTGTAGCTGTTCTTAATGTAACAAGCCGTACCTTTCCATCTCTTCCAGGAATTAGATTCTCAATCCGTCTCAGGGACCAGTCTGGTCTTTTGTTTTTGTCATTTCTAATGAGTACTATATTACTTTTCTGTCTTTGAATAAAGATAATTGTCCCAAATACTCATTTCGGAACCTCTTTATTAAATCTTTTTTTAATTTTAAGCGATGTCGGTGATGTCCTCGTATATCTCCCTGTTTAATATTATCAAGATCAAGTACACCAATTTCCGTAATATCCTGAAAAAAAAAAAAAACATAGCAGACCTGAGAGAAACCATGTCATTGAAATCTTCTGAGACATAGGTCAAAAGTCTTGAATTAATAATTGACACACTTTTAAATAATAGTTAATAATTCTTCATAATTTAGAAAAGAGCGACCTAAGACTCTACGCAAAATATCTTTAACAATTCTTATAAGTAGTTCCCACCATCGTCCCCAGCAAGCTGCTGTGTGTGATCCGCTGTAAATTACTTTGTTCCTCAACTTTCGTCCGATAGATTGCTTCAAACGCATTATTGGTATCAACAAAATGTTTGGCATTATCGCCATGCATTACCGTCTCGATGATGATGGGTGCGGTTTTCCGGGTTTTCCCTCACCTGTAAGTCAAATGGCACCATAAATCATCTTTAAGTCACCCCGGAGCGCCACGGCAAATAATAATAATAATAATAATAATAATAATAATAATAATAATATAATAATAATAATAATAATAATAATAATAATAATAATAATAATAATAATAATAATAATAATAATAATAATAATAATAATAATAATAATAATAATAATAATAATAATAATAATAATAATAATAATAATAATAATAATAATAATAATAATAATAATAATAATAATAATAATAATAATAATAATAATAATAATAATAATAATAATAATAATAATAATAATAATAATAATAATAATAATAATAATAATAATAATAATAATAATAATAATAATAATAATAATAATAATAATAATAATAATAATAATAATAATAATAATAATAATAATAATAATAATAATAATAATAATAATAATAATAATAATAATAATAATAATAATAATAATAATAATAATAATAATAATAATAATAATAATAATAATAATAATAATAATAATAATAATAATAATAATAATAATAATAATAATAATAATAATAATAATAATAATAATAATAATAATAATAATAATAATAATAATAATAATAATAATAATAATAATAATAATAATAATAATAATAATAATAATAATAATAATAATAATAATAATAATAATAATAATAATAATAATAATAATAATAATAATAATAATAATAATAATAATAATAATAATAATAATAATAATAATAATAATAATAATAATAATAATAATAATAATAATAATAATAATAATAATAATAATAATAATAATAATAATAATAATAATAATAATCCAGACGCCACCTTTTCTACTCAAAAAATTGCGAAACGCATTATGAAATGGAAAGTCAAAGAGGAAGAAAATCTGACAGAGCATCGGTACATTAGCTACGAAATAAAAACAGATGAAGCCCTAAAAAGAATACCCGAAAAGAAAAAAATCTTCATTGACTGGGATGCATTTAAAGCGAGCATCGGACTTAGATTAGGTAATATAAGCCAAGAAGAAGAAAAGTCTTACGAAATATGTACCAACATCATAAGAGAAGCATACAAAAACAGTCAAAGAAAACAAATAGGAGAAAGAACGGTACCCTACTGGTGGAACCAAACCATAAAAGAGAATAGAAACGAGTGCACAAGTAAAAGACGACACCATACGAGAATTCTAAAATCAAAAACTGCTTCTGAAGAGGAAAAACAAACCATCAAGGAAGAATACACAAGAGCAAAGAAGGAACTCAAAAAGCAAATAAGAATGTCGAAGAAAAAACACTGGAACAACCTCTGCCAAGACCTAGATAGAGATGTCTGGGGAGATGGCTACAAAATAGCGGTAAAACGACTCGGAAACCTTACTCCATATGAAATGCCACTGACACAGAAAAAAGAAATTATAAGACAGCTCTTTCCTAGTCCGAAAACAAATCAACCAACACGAAATCAGCAAAGAGAAGTAGCCCCGATCTTCACCGAAGCAGAACTTAAGAAAGCCATAGACAAAATTAAAAACGGAAAAGCCCCCGGTTTAGATGGAACGCCTGCTGAAGCTCTAAAGGAAGCAGCAAAGAAAAACATTGAATGGCTCTTAAAAGTATTTAATCAACTACTTAAAGTACAGATATTTCCCAAAGAGTGGAAAACGGCGAAGATTATTCTAATACCAAAGACAATTCCAAATACATACAGGCCCCTCTGTCTGTTGAATTCAATAAGTAAACTGTATGAATCTCTAATTAAAGAACGACTAGAAGATGAAATAAAAAACAAGGGAGGATGGGCAAAACATCAATATGGTTTTATAAAAGGACGCTCAACAATACATGCTATGGAAGCAATTAAAAATATAACTAAAACGAGGAGTAAACAATGGAATGCTTTAGTAACACTGGATGTGCGTAACGCATTTAATACGGCTAGTTGGAACCTTATACTAAAAAAACTAGAAATAAGAAAGGTATCAAAGTATCTGATCAATATTATTTCAGATTACTTTAGAGAAAGGAACATACAAATAGTAGAACAAGAAAAAATCGTAGTGGAAGCTGGTGTCCCACAAGGGTCCATATTAGGACCTACACTATGGAATATTCTTTACAATGATGTTCTAGAAATTAAACTAACGGGAAGAGCAAAAACCATTGGCTTTGCTGACGATCTAGCACTAGTGGTATCAGCGCATGAAACGGTAGACCTAATTAGAAATACAAACGAAAACTTACGAAGGATTAGCAGTTGGATGAGTGAAAACGAACTAACGCTGGCACCAGAGAAAACAGAGGCGGTGATCATTACACAAAAAAGAAAAGGGGGAGAAATCAAATTCCAAATCCATGACGTAGAAATTGTGCCGAAAGAAAAAATCAAATATCTAGGAGTGTTTTTTGATAAACGAAGTAAGTTTGGAGAACATATTCTTAAAGCAACCCAGAAAACAGAGAACAGAATTGGTAAACTGACACGCTTGATGCCCAGGATCGGAGGCCCAAACAGTAGTAAGAGGGCAGTGCTATGTGGAGTAGCTCATTCAGTGCTATTATATGGTGCACCCATATGGACAGACGCACTGAAAATAAAGAAAAATCGCATACTACTAGAGAGGACGCAACGAAAGGTTCTGATTAGAGTGGCAGCTGCATTTAAAACGGTTTCTACAACGGCATTGCAGGTTATTACTGGAATTTCACCGATCGAATTATTGGTAGAAGAGAGAAACGAAATGTATAGAAAAGAACAAGACGAGACAGCTGCAGACATAAAAAAAAGAACCATTGAAAAATGGCAACAAAGGTGGAATGGAAATACTGATAGAGGGCAGTGGACGAAACGACTTATTCCAGACATAAAGAAATGGCTGAAATGCGAGCACCGAAATGTTGACTATTACATTACACAGGCTATATCAGGACACGGCATATTCAGAACGTATGCAAAACGGTTTAAAAAGACAGAAACAGATGAATGCGCGTACTGCGGCCAGCTAGATACACCTGAACATACAATATTTGTATGCAAGAAGTGGAGAAAGATCAGGGAACAGATAAGAAATAAAGTAGGTGCGGACATAACACCAGATAATCTAATTGAGCAAATGATGCACACAAAGGAAAATTGGGAAGTAATTAGAAACATGCTTAAAGAAATACTTAGGACTAAGGAAGAAGCAGAGAGGATCAGAAACTAAGGATACTCGCGGCCTTCATGATGGAGATGTCAGGAATGACGGTACCATGAAGTGCTGGCAGGAGAACAACAAATGGTGGTTTTTAGTGGGTAAACCGGCACTACTACCGCTGCCACGATGGGAATCCCACACTACCATGGGGCCGAGCAGACCTCATGGTGTCTTTAAAAGATTTTCCACCAGCCAAAAAAAAAAAAAAAAAAATAATAATAATAATAATAATAATAATAATAATAATAATAATAATAATAATAATAATTAATAATAATAATAATAATAATAATAATAATAATAATAATAATAATAATAATAATAATAATAATAATAATAATAATAATAATAATAATAATAATAATAATAATAATAATAATAATAATAATAATAATAATAATAATAATAATAATAATAATAATAATAATAATAATAATAATAATAATAATAATAATAATAATAATAATAATAATAATAATAATAATAATAATAATAATAATAATAATAATAATAATAATAATAATAATAATAATAGCCGTCCCTTTTACCGCACAAGCTCAGCTTTTGGGGTTAAAATTCACTCGTAAGGGGGTGAATTAGGAAGGGTATTATTATTATAAATAATCGAAGGCCTTCCCCTTCTGGCAATAAATCTTCACCTCGATTGGAAAAAGGCATCAGTGGAGAGTGAAGAGACTAACTGGAGATGGATAGCTCTATAAACAGCGCAAGTATAAATTACAACCTAATTTTTTCCAGCATTTCTGATATGCAGCGGACCAGTCAAGTCAACACCTACAATTTCAAATAATGCAGCTTTCTATTGGTAACGGCGGAGATGTAAATTAGGTTTTTTACTATTATCTCTTCAACAAATTTTGCATTTTGAGAGGACAGATTAAATTTTCTGTCTACATCTAAGGATAGAAAAACCGTTCTCGTATCTTACTCATCATAACTTGGACTCCGGCATGCAATTTACTAACGTGTTGTTCAAAAATTATTCTATAAACAACTTCATGTTTAGATGGAAGGACATATGGAAACCGAAAATATGAAGAGTCTTCTCTTTCAGATATTTTTAATTTATTTCTTATTAATCCATCATCATCTATGAAAGGGATTAATGTAGATATTTTAATTATAGTTCATTCTGATGCTTCGAGCTCTTCTACAGACAAATCTTCGATGCTAAGGCAGTGCAAATATCTATATTGGATTGTACTCACATTATTCTTTATCATTGGGCATTTTCTATGTAAATCTGATAAGTTATTTTTTCTTTTAAAATTTGTTAAATATCTTCTCACCCATCCAACTAATCTTATTATTTTACTAGAATTAGAGAAATAGGAGAAGTATCACGTACAATTATTATTGAAATTATTTAAAGATGACGCAATTCCTTGTTTCTTTTCAATATTAACAATATCTTCATCAGGAATAAAAGTCTGATTTGGCCATTCTATATCTGAGCTTCTAAGCCACACAGGACCTTCCCACCACTTCAAATCTAAAAGTTGCTTTGAAGAACAACCTCGCGATGGAAGATCCGCGGGATTCATATCTCCTGGTACATGATACCATTCAGTAGGATTACTTAACCGACGAATCTCTTAAACACGATTCCAAACGAAAGGTTCCCACTTCTCTCTTAATCCAAGTCAAAACTGTGGTCGAATTAGACAAGTAATAAACTCCCCTGAAGGAAGAAATCCCTCTTCTGTAATTGGCGTATTCAATCAATTTTTCTAAGTTTAACAGTGTCAGTTCTGTCACTTTCTGACACATGTCAATTTTTGGTTTGTATTTTACGAATCATATAATTATTTATAGGGTTGTAAATGTATATTAAAGATTTATTGTCTCTAATAATATGGTGAAAACATTCTTTATGTGTAAAAGACCTGTTAAGAAGGTTTCTTCAAGATTATATATCATAAGTAGGTGCAAACACAACCTTATTATCAGTGGCGGATTAAAACCACCCTCACACCCTGACATTTTTTTAGAACTTCCTTAGGGATGGTAATAATACTGATTAATTATCGTCATTTTGTTCCTCTTGTAAAAATTTTGTATTCCACGTAGTTCCGAATACAAAAATGTTTTCTTAAATAACAGATATTCCTAGTACAAGTTTAAAAAAAATGTAATACAAAATTTAGTTGGCAGTGGAAACAAAGGTAAAACGTTTTTTATAATAAATGTTTAATATGACGGCCGCCTTCATCAATACATCATTCTTTTCTCGTAGTGCGTTTACGGCATTTTGGATTTTGTACCACAGCTGTTCGGAAGTATTAATTTGAACCTCGTACACTTTTACTTTTAACGCTCCCCAGATAAAGAAGTCGCACGGATTTAAATCTAGATATCGCGGAAGCCATTGGATACGTGCTTCTTGTCCCCTTCCAATCCATTTACCGGGAAACTGTTCGTTTAGATATTCTCTTACTGTACGTGCAAAATAGGTGTTGCACCGTCGTGCATGAAGAACATGTTTCGACAAAAATTAAGGGGCAAGTCTAATAAATCGGGCAAAATTTCTTGAAGGACACGAATGTAACTGGCACCATTAAGACGATCTGGCAATCGGATCAGCCCAACCAAACAATTGCCGATAAATTCAATCCAACAATTTATTTTAAATTCTTGGTGATAGTGTCTTAGCTTTAATAGCATGTGGGTTTTTATCAGCATTAACATGCTTATTGTACAGGTTTGTCATGCAACGACGTGTAAAACAAGACTCATCAGTAAACAAGATGTTAGTGTGAAATCTGTTGTCAAGTATTTTGCGCTCCCGAACAATTTGTGAAAAATTTAAACGTGATTCGTGGTCATGTGGTAAAAATTCTTGCACTATCTGTATGTAAAATTGATGAATTAATTGTTCTTTGCAGATCCGACTCACAATGTTTTTTGGAATTCCTGTTTGACATTACACATATGTGGTACTAATCTCAGGATTGTCATCGATTATTTTGAGAACAGCATCTTCCGCATTAGGTCTTCGGACTCGGGGCCTTCCAGCGTTGATTCTGACTGGTTTCAACATGCCTGTATTTTGAAGACGTCTCTCGATTCGGGCAGAACTTTCATAATTCTAAATTCTCCGTTCGGATACCTCTCTTGATATACGCGACAGTTACCTTGACAGAATCCAGGAACTAAGATTATGTCGGTCTGCTCATTAAACGAGAAATCCATATTTAATAACAGTTAAAATAACCACAACAATTATTGGAACATTTACAGTCAACAACAAACTTAAATCATTGTATAAAGAACTATAGTAGGATAATCGCCATGTAAAAGTTATTGGAGGCAATCGCGCCCGACATCTATTGGTACAATCATTGAACTAACGATTTTATTTACTGGTTAGATACGCCCTCTACGTCAGATAATAGAACTTTATAAGTGACAATTCCGATAAATTAATTGTCAATATATATTTTTTTCAGTTATTAAGATTAAATATAATTAAAAATTAGTGATTCTTGTGAAGAATCAATAAATAATGGCATACCACAAGATATTTGTCTATATTTAAAAATAAACTGAGATTTTATTGAAACTAAAAGCAATCTGATTATCAACGTTAAAAAGTAAAACTTTCTCGTAAGCCTCCATAACGAATATTTAAAGTACTCGTCTATGAATCAAAGGGTTCCGAGTTCAAACCCACGAGTAGACACTTTTTTTTTATTAATTAATTTTATTTTCTAAATTGATAAAACTTAAATTAATTTCAAAACATTAATTTTACGTTAATGGCATCTAAATCTTCATGCTCAAATTTCGTCTTTTTGCTATGGCCACTCGGGATCATCAAATTATAATAGAATATTATAAGGTCCGGTAATTTTATTTAAATCTTTTGATAATGAAACTAAAAATGTGTGTGTCTAAAGGAGAAATATACCGAAAATATGTATGTATATGTATTTAAATTTTGCTAATAAATTTGTAATAGGTATGTGTTAAAAGAAAATACATCATTTTGGATTTGAATATACAGTGTGTCGCAAAATGTCTGCAATAAGAAAACACGAAATTACATTTTTCTTTAATCTACGTAAAAAAGTGCGAATTAAATTTTTTTTTACTGAAAATTCCACACCTGTAATTTTGAACCAATCAAAATACGTGTTTTTGACAGATCACCATGGCAACGGAGGTATTTTAGTGGAAATTTTTTTGACGTTTACAATAACAGACCATTTTTGACAGACTGGTTTTTATTTGTTCACATAATAGGTTTAGTTTTGATACATTTTAGTTACAATGCTAAGGTGTTTTCTATATTTTTCGGCCACTTCTTTTCTTCTTAATGGCGAAAATGCAGGACTTTGGATGCTTTGAATTATGTGTCTATGTCTAATAAAATATATATAATATTTAGACACTAATTTATTCACCTTTTTCCCATTCAGCACTTTGAATTTTGCGTAGTTTAGGTGTAAATATTCGTGGACAATTCGGAACAAATTTTCGTTTTTCAAGTTGGAGCCACAATCCTCTATTAATCCGAGTAAGTAAGTCATGGTGCAATGATTGATCATTACATCAGACAATTTCACGCATATTTTGCATAGCGTATGATTTTCAAATCGATTCATTTTTAAACAAATAGGTAATTTTGTTGGTTTTACTTGCTGTGCAATATTCTTTATCGCAACAAAACGCGAGTTATTTAATGTTTTGAACTGTCAAAATACAATGATCACAGCCTCCTACGATTGATGCTTGCTGACGCTGGTTATGAATTTCATACCTTTTTAAAGCGCTCATAACGCATGTTAATAAAAACGCAGAAAAACAATTTTCTACCACTTGTAGTTATTCAAAACTTACGTAAAATTAAAGAATATACTATTTTCTATTTTCAAATGGTATTCCCATGCAACTACGATGAGTAGAAATAAGCAATTTGAAGGCCTAAATAATTGCAGCGAAACATTTTTTTACGTCGGGCCGCTTGACAACTTCAAAACTGAAATTATATTCGAGGTTAGGGTCTCACTTAGTTACCATGACAACTCAACAATCAAGGCGACAACACCTTTTATGTTTCACTGGTGACTTGGAGAAAATAATTTGCATTGTTGAGAAACGAAAAATAAATTTTAAAAATATTTAATTTTCAACCATAATTCGGCGTGGAATTTTCTTACCGAATACCACGCGAGGTCAAATTAATATCAGGAAATTTTTTGACCTCTAGTGGTATTACTAGTGAAAATTATTAGGTACCTAACAGGGTTATTCATTATAAATTACCCTCCCTTTATGCCATAATTATTGTATAATGTTTACTTTGACCGAATTTTGTAAAAATGTCATCAAATGACCATATCAGTGGCGTGCATATTTCACAGGATTTAACATGAATATTTTTAATAGGGATAGCATAGATATATATTTTATTCAATTTTCGGAATGATCTTTATTTTTTCCTGATTAATTAAACGTCGAATATCTTATAAATATTTACACTTTTTCTTCCTCACTATTTGGATTATTTTATTATCAAACATAATATTTGTGATATTCATAGCTTTTACTTTAATGATGTTAACTTTTTCATATTTACATTATCAACGTTAAATTACTCGAGAACAGACGGTATAAGATAGGGTTATTAATAATATACATTTGTGAGATTAGAAAAAAATAATATATCCCAGTTATTTAATAACATAGAGGGTATCCCATTTAAAAAAGTTTATTTGTGTTGTATTCCGTGAAATCTGAATACGTGTTTTTATGGTATATTTAAAAAAAGTCAGTCATATCCACAAACTTTTATTTAAAGCTTTTTTTGAATATGCAATAGTGGTTATAAAAGGTGTCTTTATTAATGAATTTTTTTATACATGATCTCAAATAAATTTGTTGAAATTAATTTAATTTGTAAAAATGTCACTTCTGCTTCTCCCGTATTGCTAAAAAAAAAAAAATTGTGTTCAGGTCTGAGATTTGATGGTGGTAAATATGAATTCTAAATATACATTTTTCAAGTAACATTGTCCTCTTGTTTTTAGAAATAAAGGTTACTGTTTAGCCAAATTCACACACAGTATGTTCATGTAATATTAAAAACTTCCCCTACTAAATATTTTGGCTCAATCAAAGTAGATATCTTAAATTGATTATTGTTAGAAAAAGTAGAAATAATATTAAATATAATAAAGAAATTAAAAAAATTATTTAAAATTAGTTTAAATAAAACAGTAAAGAACCTGAAAATAATCACTTCAATCTACCTATACCAAGAATTATTCATAAAAATTACTTATATTTTCCAAACCTAACCAAGAGGATTATTGGAAATACCAACAAAAATAATCCGGTTGGGGTTCGGCTCTGGGGGCTAGGGCATTTAGGGTCGATATATTGAGACCAAACTTGGTGTATGGATGTACTATCCCATAAAAATAAAAATTGCATTTAAAAAATTCACCTCTCCCCACACCTATCTGATATGGTGGGGGTGGCATCCCCAAGAAAAACAAATTTTTTCAGAAAGTCCAAAAAAAAATTTTGGAAATTTTTTTTCAAAAAAAATTGAAAATTTGGGTTTATATGCATAAAAATTTTTAGATTTTAATTGTTTTTTTAAAAAGTTCTAACTTGATTTTTTGAAGATGCCACCCCCTCCATTTCCCTCTAAGGGATAGTGGTGGTAAGATCTTTATACAAAAATCATTTATATTATAAATATGTCAAAAATAGGATTTTTATGTCGTCTGTAACTATTTTTAAATGCCAGCCCCCCACATCCGAACTATGAAGATTAAAGTCAAAATTTTTTCTAAGTTCAAAAAAAAATTTTCAAAAAAATTGTTATTTTGAGTTTTTATGTATAAAAAATCGTAGACTTTAAATATTTTATTTAAAAAGTTTCAACTTAATTTTTTGGGGATGCCACCCTCACCATATCAGATAGGGGTGGGGAGGGGTGAATTTTTTTATGGGATAATACATCCATATACCAAGTTAAGTTTCATTATTTTGATCCTAAATGCCCTATCCCCCAGAGCCGAACCCCAACCAATAATCCTTATAGAACCCATTGTGTTTACTTCAATATTAAGAATTCATTTATATTATTTACCAACCATCTTAAGGGTTTTTTTAATTACATTGTTACGCACCAGATTAAAGAAATAACCTGTTGTTTATAATTACTTATATGCTAAGTACTTAGGTAGGTACCTTACCTACCTACCTACCTATATAGGTATAATATGTATTTGAATTAAAAATACAATTTTTCTCAACACTTAAGAAATTTATTATTATTGCTATTATTAATATTATATAATTTATTTTAAATTAATTCGGATAAAACCTGTAAAGGAAAAGAAAAACAAAAGCATATTTTCTATTTTATTAATATCAAAACAGTTATAAATACACAAATTTTTAATTCTAATTTTAAAACATTAATTAATAGTTAACTAATTTATATCATAATATATATCATTAAGAATGGGACATAGTACAACTGAAGATTATTTGATTAAAAATAAAACTATTAAACGAAATATGCTTAGAAAAAAAATACCCGTTTTCGAAATGCAGGGTGTTAAAGTTGAAAATTCAAAAATTATTAATGGCTATAAATTTTTATTTTTCAGTATCATTGTACTGAATTCGGTAAACATTTTTAACACTTTCCAAAAACTAATTTAAACTATACTTTTAATTTTTTTATATAAATCATGTAGGTACTCTTTTGGGAACTCGTCCTTTATTAACAGTAAAATAATTCAGTAATAAAACATAAACACAACTCATTCACAATATCCACTACCCGTAAACGCACTAACGTACAATAAACATTAGATAAAAAATAGTCCAAACAATGAATCACGAGTGAATGAAATTTCATCCAAGAGCTAAAAATAGAAACCCATCGATCGGTCTCCGTCATTCACAAAAATTTCAGCTGGACTCTCAACCCGCCTACTTCAAAACAAGCGACTGCAAGCGATTATCGACTTATCCAAATTCACTAGGCGCCATCTATTGGTAGTATCCATTTCGCTCCAATGAAACTTCCATAAGGTGAGACTACTATTAGTTCTTTATACAATGCTTAAATGATTATGAATTTGTACCCTGTCAAAATCACGACTTATTGTTACCTTTGTTTCCATTGCCAACTAAATGTTGCATTACAATTTTAATAATTTTGTACTAGATATATTTGTTAGCATTATTTAAGAAAACATTTTTATTAATTCGGAACTATGCGTAATAAGAAGTAACAAAGAGTAACAAAATAAAGATACAAACTTGCGCATTCCCTGACACTGCCATTCTCAAAACTGCTTTACTGGTTGCCTGCGCGCTATAATGCATTTTAGTGGTGCCTTGCTTTTCAACGTCTGATTAACACATGGATTTTTCCCATCTAGTACATGAGCGCCATCTTAATTTTATACATTTTGGTGAATAATTTTTGATATAAAAAATTATATATGATTGTCCTTCTTTCCTCTACACTCTATAATCCCACCGAAATGATCTGTCTATATTAAAATATATTTTTTGACTATAAATAATATTCTGTTAAAATTTCAACTTGCCTCAAATATATTTTTTCAATTTGTTGCAAAATAGTTTTGCAAGCATCTGGCAAAGTTGAAGGCCCGACTAAATAATCTGGAATTAAAATTTAATTACAGATTGCTTCAAATACCTCACCTTGGAAATATAAGGGTTGATTTAGCCGATGATACTATAAAGAGAAGGTATGATATTACGCAGATTGATACTATACGTAATAGTGACGTATTGTGGTAGAAGGCGTGGCTTTTACATACAGTATGTTGGAATCATGTGGAAAACTCTTTTATTATTAATTTTAGAAAAAAAAGTTATTCTTCATAAAAAGTTCTGCATTATCTAAAATCTAGAATACAGTCATCAAATATAAAAAAATTTTAGTGGTGTACGAGGTTTGTCAAAAAATATTAATTTTGCTCGAGAGAAAGTACCTTTATTCTTTATACAACTGATTAACTTTGATATCTGATGGTTGTATTTTAGGTTTTAGACCATGCTCGACTTTTTATAAAGAATAACTTTTTTTCCAATATTAATAATAAAACAGATTTTCATATGCCGCCAATTTACGTAGACAGTTGGTAGCATAGGAAAGCTTTTTTATTACTAATTTAAGAAAAAACCTAAAATACAACCATCAGGTATCAAATTTTATCAGTCTTATAAAGAATAAAGGTACTTTACTCTTGAGTAAAACTCATATTTTTTGACAAACCTCGTATACTACTGAAAAAATTTGATATTTGATGTCTGTATTCTACGTTTTAGATAATGCAGAACTTTTTATGAAGAATAACTTTTATTCCTAAAATTAATAATAAAAAAGTTTTCCATATGATTCCAACCTAGGGGGACATACTGTATATAATCGAAAACAGCGCTAGAAGATAAAGTTTAATCTGCTCATGACCAATGAGATAATCATATTTTACGTCATAATACGTCATGCGCACTCGACAAGATTTCCTCAGATAATACCTCTGTAATTTTTTTGTGTCATGGATTTAGCCCCACTACTCCCCATCGAGATCCTGCAGTTCTTTGTTAGTGTATTATAGGAGAGGTATAGGACAAGTTTTCATCTTGCCTCAAATACCCACCCAAAAATGTCTACCAGCTCTCCTACTAGAATTAGGGTGCGCTTATCAAGTAACTGGAGTACCAACATAGAGATCGCTGGTTTAATCCCAGCTCGAAGTGAGTAGTTTTTTATTTTTAAGCTATTGCATAGCTTTTATCGCGGGCTTTGAGTGCGCGACCGAATCAAGAAATTCCGTAACGACCGTAACGAAAAAAAACCTAACACCCCCCACTCCGACCGCCACAGCGATGCGGCGTTGAAAGCCCTGCATCGTCTAACGTCGTTTTAGTTCGGCAGACTTCGGCACAGTGTTTGTGTGCGTGCGACTAGACGTATGCGTGTAGACTAGCTGCTAACTGATTCTATCTTTTTTAGACACAATTTCGGAAAAATTGAATTTGAAAATGAATAATGATCCAAAAGAATCCACAACAAAATATGGGACCACCATTGACGCGGTATTTTCCAGATATTTAGAGGATATCAAGTCTCAAACTTATGTTTCTTATTCCAGTTACCATAAACCTATAGTTTCAATGATAAACATTCCTGAATAACCTACATGTATTGTAAGATAATAAAAATATTTTAAACAATATTAACTTCTCATTTATTCAATAAAAGCAAAAAAACTGTTTTCTTATCGGTCACCACGCTCAATAAGTGTAACTTGAATTAATATCAAAGAAAAAACTTAAATTAATATCAAAGAAAAAAAATACTGCATAAATAAAGTAAATCAATAATTATAATTGCATAAGTTGATAAAATATGCTATGCAATAGCTTTACCGCGGCAGTCCCCGAGTGCCACAAGTATTTTTTATTACTTTCCTTGGGGATTTAGGGAAAATTTAATAATTTCGTAGGGAAAATTTGAGAATTTATTTGTGCATTTTCAAAAAATGAATTCCACAGTTTTCGGGACTAAACGATTTTTTATTTTCTTCTGTAAGTAGTCAGAATGGTGGCGCTTATAAAACCGCAAGTTGCCATAACTTCATAGTGAGACTAATAAGAATAAGAAAAAAAAAACATGCAAAAAATATGTCTACTAATACTTAACAGAGTATTATAAAAACGATCATTAGATGATCCTAAATCATCAACAAAATTAGATAATTAGATTTGATTGAACTTTTCTGTTTAGTACAAACAATTTGGCATTAATGATGCGGCTAGACTATATTCAATCTGAATAAATCACAGCCAGAGCTCGCAATAAATCATCTCTTCATGTTCACATAATACGAAACCAAGACTCAATTTAACTAATAACTAATACAGTGTGGAAATTACCTACTTATATAAAATTAAATTATTTTTGACCTTATTTCAAATATTTGTGGACGCTACGAGAAGTCGATTTTAATATTAAACATCTTTTTAACAATTTGAAATACAGGGTATCTCAAAATGAAAAAGAATACGACGGCAACCACCTTCGGCATAAAGGACATCATCTGGCCTAAAAGAAAGAAAAATTTACATAAGCAGAGTGCAAAAAGACAAATTTATAAATGTTAAGAAACCTTAATCAAATACATAGCTAGTAGATTACTTTTCTTCTTCTCCCTTCTTAACTTCTCCTTATCAAATGTTAAAACAAAGAAAATATTTTAGAAATCAAAATCTGAATTTACACCAGTTTCAAATTTACTCTCCAATTCAGCATATAAGATAAAGGGCAATACTTGTAGATAACCGATATATTGTGATATCTTGTTGCCCAAACAATCAAGTTGTAGGCTTGAGGGAAGAATGGAAGTAGGTAGTGTGAAACTCAGTTTTGGATTGGGACCTCCAGGGCCTACCGGTCAGGAGGGAGAAAAAGGGCCACCTTTTTCATGGCTCGAGCAAAAAACAAAGTCATCTCTCAATAAAGAGCAAAATATAAAGGTCCTCCCACGTATTACGGAGTTCGGGGTTGGGGTTTCGGGGTTCTGGGATGGGGTTTCGGGGTTCGGTGTTCGGGGTTCGGGATTCGGTGTTCGGGGTTCGGTGTTCGGGGTTCGGGGTTCGGGGCTTAAAGTTCGTAGTTCGGGGTTCTTTCATTTAATTTACGAGGGCCCACTGTCTGACCGAATTATTTTTTATTTGAATTATAAGAAACATATTATTGTATGAGTGGTTTATTTTAAACATTTTGGGTTAGAGTACGAACTCCGAGCCAAATCTGAGCACACTTTGTTTATACCCTAAAATATTTTGAAATTTTAGTCTGGAGCAAGCTGTAGTGATGCTGTTTATAAACAAAAATCATCAGAGGAAAAGGACTGAACTTAAACTAAAATTAAAGGCTAATGCTAAAATTTTAGAATATTAATCTGAAATTATCTTTCACAATTATTAAATTAATTGCAACTTTGTGCATCCTACATTTAAAAGCAGATGAGGTGGTTTCGCAAGCATTAATCTAAAACAAGAGCAAAAAAGTCAAAGCGCTTTACTAAAAGAACATACATTATTGAAAAAGGGTTTACTACAGGAAATTTTTAGTAAAAATTAGTTACCAATCATTTTAATGAAGAAAACAAGGGCAGGTTGGACTTCAGAAGAAACATACAATGCATATTTATATCGATAATAGATAATATATTTTATCAGTTATTTTATTTAATTACTTAAAAAAAAACAACCCAGTTTTATTATATAATTCGCGTCTGTATGTCGTCTAATAATCCTCAACTTTAAAATGAGTACTGCATATTTTCACAGTTTTAACATTGAGCTAATATTTTCTAAAACATTGCACCCATATTTTATGTAAATGGTTAGTTTTTGGAAAAGGGAATAATGATATCCTTTTAGCCTTGCTGTTTTGTAGCTTGTCTTTTATAAAATTAAACTAACGATATTATAAAAACTCTAACACTGGAAAAAAGTTACGATTTTTTGTGGAAACTTTCAAAATATCTATCAAAAACCATAACATTACCATATGTATATAGGAATCATTTTTATTTAGTCACTATGATAAAAAAATAAAATTAAGTTCAGGATATTTGTTAAAAACAAGTAGCACAAAATTGACCGAAAAACATTTGACCGAATTGGAAATTTGATCGAAAATACATTTGATCGAATACCATTTGATCGAAGATGTATTTTATCGAATAACATTTTATCAAAAAGACAATAGATCTAAAATTCATTAGATCGAAAGGACAATATATCGAAAATCAACATTAGAAATAATAAAATATAAAAAATTAAAACGACACCATGCAACCGTCCGTCTAATCCCTACTACCGGGGAAACTAAACTCAGCTGCTATCAAGTTGGGTACTAATAACACATTTTTTAGTAATCTCAAACGGTAAATTTCGTAAATGAACTGACATGCGTTTCCTTGTGCGCTGTTGTCAGGCTGTGAAGTTTATCCCTTTCATATTTAAAAATAGTTTTTACCTATAACTTACTAATAGCAACAAGTTTTATTAATTAGAATAGTTTCGAGATATGCTGCGACACATGAAGCGTCCCCACCAATTCATTTTCGTACCTAGTGCAGTGTTTCCAACTCCGACGCATTGTGGGTCGAGATGTTGCAATATTTCCCGAAACATTTCTAATAGTAAATCTCTAAACAAAATGACTTGTAACAAAACAAAAAACGTATAAAATGTGTACAAAGTAGATTATCTAGTTTAACTGCTTTCAGCAGACTTGATATTTTAGCAGCACCTATTTTTACACCATTAGGCAGGGCATTTTTGTACCTATCGTTTTAACATACATACGCTTGCTAAATAACAACTTTGCAAATACTAAGATAAACTATGGCAAACACCATTATTATTCCTGCAAATAAATGCAAGGTTTTAAAAGCGTTAAACGTGACACCACCGCAATTTAAAATAACTTTGTCTCAGTCATACTATACGTCATTGACGTCCCGTATAGTATTTTATCCATCGATAGTTTGCGACGTTGCGATCCAGAAAATTGTTGCATATTGGGTGTTTTTGTTAATCTTTAAACTTTTTTGGAAAAATTTCGGCTTGTGTATAGCTAACAACATGGTTCGCGAGTCCATTTTGAACAAAAAACTGGAAAATGTGGGTGCTGAAGCATTTTTTTCATAAGTAAGGTTAGGTGATGATGTATTGCATAGTTCAGTGGTGTAGATTTAAAGATTTTTGCCGTAATATCACATGTGTTATCTACTTTTATATTACTGTTATTTTATTTGATCTTTCAACATTATTAATTTTGCAAAAAATTGTAATTAATAGAAACACTTTAGTCTGGACTATAGTGGTATCTAAAATAAAAATGCTAATGCTTGATTTTTAGATTCCCAGCTGAAAGGCATACAAGAAATATTTGGCTATCACTTGTAGGACTTGAAAAAAATGAAGGTATCTAAAAAAAAGTGTTATGCTCGGAGCATTTTGATCCTAATGATATTCTTCAAAAAGCAAATATCTCAAGCCTGGAGCACTGCCAAAACTAAGTTCATTGTTTTGAGAAAGCTCATTTAGGTAACTAAAAACTTTCTTAATTATGTTTCGGAAATATTCATTTAAGTGTTTATCCTTTAATATGAAAGTTGGTAGTTTATCTTCCAAAGAAATTTTTATATTGTAAGTTCTTTAAATTTTGTAGGTGCTTTACAAGGACAAACTTTTTATAAATTCATATTACATACCTCTTTCTTTGATTATTTTCATGAACTACCTTATTATTAATCAAAATGTATACTTACCTTTACATTAAAAGTTCTGAATACTCTGTTACAGCTCTGATTCCAGCATCAGTATTTTTGACAGCTCTAGTAAGAAACTAGAAGATAATTTATCTATGCCGCACACATTTATGGAGGATAATAAGTAAGTAAGTTTACTGCCTAGTTTTACAAGTTAAAAACTATCAATGGATAGGTTTATTGTTGTACAGTTCTACGTGTTTTCGGATTTTACAAAATTCCTATTACCAGATCCGCTTTAAGAAGCGTTCGACTTAAAATCCCCACCTTGTAATATAAGTATGGTAAATTTATTGATTTAATAACTTTTATAAATTTAGTAGTATTAAAAATCTTAATTTTGATTTAAAAATCCCTCATTTACCAATTGGTAAAACTGTTCAAATTTTAACCCCAAAATTGAATTCGTAAATTTGTTTAAAATAAATCTTGATTTATTTATCTTGTTTTTATTTTATTTAACATCTTTATATGTAATAAATGTATTATTCTTGGAATAAAATAGTGTTTTTAAGCTTTTTACCTACATTCCACTGAACGTCATACTCTTATACCAAATCCAATCGGTTTTAAGGTTTAAACCATTATAAAGTTTATTGCACACCATATCGGTTATTATTTCATTATTTTTTTTTAATTAGTTATGATTTTATCTTCAATAAGATACGCCAATGGTATTAACAGAGTTTTAGTTGCGTACAACAGCAGCGTTGTCAGACGAGATTTTTGATTACAGTTTGTCTTCTTTCTATCCGCATAAAATATCTTCTTTCTCTTTTCCGATGAATGGGACCAAACAAAACATACTTTATGAATGAAATGCATCATCTGTTGTTTCTTTTATCTGAGGTAGCTACCTCGTTTAACAAATTCTAACCTTACAATACTGTTAAATTATAAATTAATATTTTAGAGCTAACCAATTATTTATGTTTATTGAGATTAAAGTATTGTGATTAATTCGCACAAAATATGTATTTTAATAAGATCGAGTTGTCTCTCGATGGGACATTTTAGGTAAATTATTTCTAGATCTTTTTTTTTATAAAAAGTTTAAATAATTACCTAACATGTACGGCCTAGAGCCGTCGTAGGTTGCTTCGTAAAAAATATGCAAAAGGAGAAAACTAAAAAACAACCAATTTACCTAACCTGTGTGGCCTATAGCAATTTAATTTTAACTGATTGCTGATCGCACAGGTTAGGTAATTTAGTAATTTTTTTAAACCTATAAACTTTCCTTACCGTCGCGGTTTGCTTTGCAATTTTTTTATGAAAATACAAAAATTAAAAAATGAGAAAAATAAAAGAACCTAACTAATTTATCTAACCTGTGCTATTTAAATTTAACTAATTGCTCTTGCACAAGTTAGTTAAGCTCAGGGGCGGCTCGTGACCAAAATTTTGGGGGTTTACAGTGGCAGAATATAGATCCCGGTACAGATATAGGTAAAAAACTGTCAGTGTTTTAGAAAGGTATATTATAAACTTTCTAAAACACTGAAAGTTTTTTCATAAATTTGTACTGATACCTATATTCTGTCACTGTGAACACCCCCACGAGCCGCCACTGGCTAGTTAAGTTTTTGTATTTATAATGTTTTTTATTAATTTACCTAATCTGTACGGCCTGAATTCGTCGCGGTTTGCATCGCAAAAAAATATAGAAAAATTAAAAAAATATTCTTAACTAATTTATCTAACCTTTACGGCCTGGAGCCCTCGAGGGTTGCTTGGCAAAAAAAATTATAAAAAAACAAAAAAAAAATTAAATAAAAATAAGAAAAATAAAAAACAATTTACCTAACCTCTGCCATTTAAATTTAACTGATTGCGCTTGTACAAGTTAGGTAAGTTAGTTAAGTTTTTTATATATTAATTTTTTTTAATAATTTACCTAACCTGTATGGCCTGAATCCGTCGCGGTTTGCCTCGCAAAAAAATGATAGAAAAATAAGAAAAATTAAAAAAACAATCGTAACTAATTTACCTAACCTGTGCGGCCTGGAGCCCTCGAGGGTTGCTTCGCAAAAAAAATTATACAAAAACAGAAAAATAAAAAACTTAGGTAAAAATGAGAAAAATAAAAGACAGTTAACTAATTTACCCAACATGTGCTATTTAACTGATTGCCTTTGCACAAGTTAGGTAAGTTAGTTAAGTTGGTTTCTTTTATTTTTTAATTTTTTGTATATTTGTTTTTGCGAAGCAACCAGTGATGACTCTAGGCCGCACAGGTCAGGTAAATTAGTTGAACTTTATTTTTTCTAATTTTATGTATATTTGTTTTTTCGATCAATTGCTTTTTCTATCAAATCTATTTTCAATCAATTTTCTTTTCGATCATTGTTCTTCTCTATCATTTTTCTTTTCTATCTGTTCTCTTTTCGAACAATTGTTATTCAATAAAATGTTTTTTCGATCAAATGCAGTCGATCAAATGTTTTCGATCAAATGTATTTGACCAAATGTATTTGACCAAATGTTTTCGATCAATTTTGTGCCACTCGTTAAAAACAATTACGTGGCTCATTGTTCACTTTATACTCTCAACATAATTTTCACTACCAACATTTGATCTGAGATATTTTAAGGCAAACTTATTGGATTTTTAATGTTATATATCGACCTCTTCGGTATAAACATACCTACTGTAAGGCTACAACTATAAAGCAAGACATTTTTCTGACCTTTAAGTTGAATTAATCGATTTTTCTGAGTTACAAATCAGAAAAATCAAATTTTCTGAATTCCATGTCGGAAAAATAAAAAAATACCTTTCTTATTGAGAAAAAATTTCCCGTTCCATAAAATTTCATTTATTTTTGTTATCTGGCCGACGCAGCAACGTAAAGCGTCACCTCAGCCCCGGCGACGACGGGCGTCGCTGGCGTCCAAGCGACACCTCTTTCTCCTCTTTTCCTGCTCCTCCTCCTCCTCCCTACCGGCCATTAATACTCCCGATATTGAATGATGTATCATTGCGCTATAAAAAAGCAGGAAATGTGATATGGGAACGGCGTGCATACACTACACAAACTAAATTACTGGATTTTTCGAAATGAAAAATAACAAATAGCCCGGCTTACTCCCTCCACGGCTGATATGACGGCCATAATTCATAAGCGCCCGGCGACCGCGTTCTATACACATTTCGCCGATGGACATTTATTTTCATTTTTATTATCAGGAGATTAAAATTGTTGCAGTACATGGAGTCATTTGAATATTCGGGAGGATTTGCCATCGGGGGAGTCTTTTTTATTTTGCCGTATCTCCAGGTGAGAGACATCTCCGCCGGCCGCGGGTGCTTAGTCACAACGGTTTTCTATTTATGACTACCTGGTATGTAACGAACAATTTCCGTTATAGCATAGTGTCTTATCGGTGATATGACAGGACATTGTGTTTTCTGTTTATGGTATTGTTCATTTCAGATTTTGTATGGAGCAATAAAATTTAAAAAAATATTCCTTTGAAAAGATCTCGGATATTTTTTCGTTAGTCAGATAATATAAATATAACTTTTAAAAAAAATGTTAAATCTGATAAATTTGTCAATAAGAAACTAATGTATTTTTAGATGATTTGAAATTTCAACAGTAGTTGTAATACCAACTTTCAGAAAACTTCTGATCTAAGATCAGTAAACTTGTCTGCGATTGATAAAAAAATCAAGGTATTGTATAGTCAACTAATAGATGACAGCTTAGATTAACAGTGTTCAATCAGGTTTTAAAGCAAGTCGTAACTGTAAAACTGCTTTTCTTTAACCTGTATGGAGTTTTTGAAATTGTTAATAGAGATTTACTAATTGAGACATTAGAAAGTTTTAGAATTGTATAAGAAGAAGTGTTGCAATGACTGTACAGTTAGTTGCCTACACAAATGTCAAATGAAATAGAAAATTGTTTTGGTGTACTTCAGAGAAGCGTGTTCGGTCCTTTACTTTTTTTAATTTATGATGATAATATATATATATATATATATATATATATAACAAATAGTATATTATACAGGGTGAGTCATGAGGAACCTTACAGACTTCTACCATATGTAGACCCCTTAAGGGGTATATCATATGAGCATTAAAAAGTGGCAACTCCCCTTCGTTATTAATATGAATTAATGTGAATTTTGACCAAACTTTATATGGCCGTAAAATCTACAAGGATTACTAGATTTTTTTAATTTTTTGGTGGAGCTTTACACTGGTGTCTATCATTTAATTTATATCCTCAAAAGTTAAAAATTCCAGGATTGGCTTAGGAAAAATTAATCTCGACGATTCATATCAAAAAGTTCGCCCTGTATAAGATTTTTTTAAATTATAATAAGATATTTTTAAAGTACATAGATGGGCAATCAAAACTGTGTATGTGACATTTTTGTCACCTTTTTTTTATTAAGGTTCGATTTTGGGTAAAACTGAAAAATCACCTTAAGGGGTCACATAAATTATGTTATAACATAAAGAAAACATTGTTAATTGTATGCATTTGAACTAAACGAGCCAAACATAAGCCTTTAGTGGGCTTACTAGATCGTTAAATTCATTTTCGACAATTTCCAGATCCGGATTAGTTCATTTTTAAATTTTAAATAGAAATCGGCCTATTTTTGTAGACTATAGAAACTACTCAACTAAATTAAACATGTCAATAATCAATAAATAAATTGTAGCGAATAACAATAACGAACAATAAATTCACACTTATTAATTAATAATTATAAATGCTATTTATTAACCTCTAATAAAAACTGCACATTTTATTCTTGCAACTAAGATATTAATTGTGTCGCTAAAAATCAAACTTAGCCATCTCCGTGAGAATTGCAACACTGAAAAAGGTACTTTTAGTAATTTAAGAAAATTTACTAAAGTATAGTGAAATTTCGTTATTTTATTAAAAGTTTTCATTAAGTTTCACTTTTTTACATAGAAATACATATTGATTATTTTGCACAAAAACTACAATTGCGGTTTTTCTTCTGGAGATAGCTCAGTTTGATTTGATAGTCGGGGATTTGGCCAATTTTGAAATAAAACGTATTGGAGATTTAACAAAGTACAGGTGCATACAGGGCTGGATTAATATAATATAAAACAAAATAATTAAATAAACATTTTATTTAAAAACGGATACTTTACAATATTGCAGTATAAAGTTATCTTGTTGTGGTTTTGTTGTATATGTATAAAATGATTTATGAACGAAAAACAGTCATTAGAATTTAGTAACTGGCACTCGTATACTTTTTTTGCGCGGCATATCTGGAAAATAAAAGTCTTGTTGTAAAGTACCTACAATAATGGAACTAGAACAGACAGAATTACCTATTATGCTGAATATAATTTTAAATTGTCTAGCTCGTCCGCAACAGGATGTAGTTTGCATGTTAAATTAAAAAAAAAATGTATCGATAAACTTATAAATAAAATCAGAAAAGGATAAAGTTTTTCTCCTAACAAAAATAACTAGCCCTTCTATGGAATAATAAATCTTTGCATAAAATTTGCGACATTAGTTTTAGTTAAGATTCAGAGTGCGGCTCTGCCTCACAGCAATACATGCATTAGAACATAGGTTATTTGGATGCTAAATTATTGAACTTACAGTTTATCCGATTTCTGAAGTCGTTTGATTGTTTTCTTCAACATATTTCTTTTCTTTGCCATATCTGGAACTACTTTAGCAATTTTTGTCTCCATAGCACTTTTATTTTATTGAATTATAACTAAATCCAAAACACACACTTCTCATAACAATCACATCTAACAGTAATGTCTAATGAACTGGAAACAAAGCTACTTGATTGGATTTGATGGAGATGGCCAATTTTAATTTAACAGGAACTGTGGAGATGGCCGAGTTTGAAGTAAACTTATAAATAACGGTCATATTTTCACACGTTTGGAAAGGAGTTGGTCGAGTTTGGATGAACAGTGTCAATAAGATTAACGATTTAAAATTCAAATACCCAGAAAACTCAATTTTTTTTTAAAATATGGAGATAGCCACGTTTGATTTTTACCGACACTTATGTGGTTTTATTTTTATTATAAATACATAGTAGGTACTTATGTATCAAGGTAGGTTGTGATAGTTTGATGTTTGTTTGTTCTTATTTATTTGTCATTTGCAACCATTATTTATACGTGTAAAATAATATTTCGCTTTGTTTTATATATTTTACAATAGTGTTAGAATTTTTGTTGTTTGTGTTGTTATTCAAAATGCCCCATAAGTTTTCAAATGCAGAATATGCAGATATCATTTTTATGTACGGATTCTGTAATGGGAATGGCAGAGCTGCAGCAAGAGAACATCATAGAAGATTTCCTGGTCGTCGAGTTCCCTGTCATTCAACATTTGCATCAGTTTTTAATTATTTGCGAGAACATGGCACATTCCCTAAAGCAAATACAGAACGAAATGTAGGTCATGAGCAGGAAGATAATATTCATGATGCTGTTATTGCGAACCCCATAATAAGCACCAGGAAAGTAGGCCGACAACTTTATGTTACCCAATCAAAAGTGACTAGAGTCTTACGAAAAAATAATTTACACCCATATCATATTCAATTAGTTCAGCGGCTACACCCTGGAGATGAAATCCATAGGTTGGAATTTTGTAGGTGGATTGCAAATCATAGACCAGTACTGTATAGAACATTGTTTACAGATGAAGCACATTTTACAAGGGATGGGATAAATAATTCCCGTAATTTACATGTGTGGGCAGTAGACAATCCCCATGCTGTTCGAGAGTTTCGGTCTCAGTTAAGGTTTTCCGTGAACGTGTGGATTGGTGTGATAAATAACCAATTTATAGGACCTCACTTTTTTGATGGTCCTTTAAGAGGACAAGTTTACTTAGACTTTTTGCAAAATACTTTGCCTAATCTACTTGCCAACGTAGGTATCCGAGGGATGTATTTCCAACATGATGGAGCATCGCCTCATTTTTTAGTTGCGGTAAGAAACCATCTAAATAATGTTTTTGGCAACAGATGGATAGGACGTGCAGGTCCTATTTCATGGCCTCCAAGATCCTCATATTTTAACCCCGTAGATTACTTTATTTGGGAACGATTGAAAGAATTAGTTTATTTACAAAATATTAATGACCGACAACAATTAATTGATAGAATTATCCTTTGCTCTAATGTTATTAGAAACGATCCCTTGACTATCCGTAAATCAATAAGGCACTTAACGATTCGGCAGGAAAGTCAACTGACCTAGCGCTGGACGATCTAAACAGGCTGCTTTCAAAGTCAATAGGTGACAAAGAAATCGCAATAGCCACTTTCTTAGATATTGAAGGAACTTTCAACAATGCCTCAACCAGGTCAATAACCAAGACTCTAGAAGGGAGAAACGTCCCAGTAACAATATGCCAATGGATCACTGCCTGTCTAGAGAACAGGATTATTTTATCCACTCTAGGAAAGGCAACCATACAGGCAAAAGTTACACGGGGCTGCCCACAAGGAGGAATACTATCTCCAATGCTGTGGTCAGTTCTCGTGGACGACTTACTCAAAATATTGTCCAAAGAAGGCTACCAGTGCCTAGGATACGCAGACGACCTAGCAATCATCGTCAGGGGGCAATTTGCAGGTACAGTTTCAGAGCGATCTCAAACAGCTCTAAACTTAGTGAACAACTGGTGCAAAAAGGAACAATTGTCCATCAACGCACAAAAAACAACAGTTGTACCATTCACAAAAAAACGGGTACTCACAGGTCTAAGACCACTAGTACTAAACAGCACAGTTATCCCATTCGTCACAGAAGCCAAATACCTCGGAGTCATATTTGACCAAAGGCTGACATGGAATCAACATCTCAAAAAACTCACACATAAAGCTACAATAGCTCTCGTAAGCTGTAGAAGAATATGTGGGAAAAATTGGGGTCTAAACCCCAAAATGACCATATGGTTATACACAAGGGTAATAAGACCCATGATAACCTATGGCGCAGTGGCGTGGGTAACCAAAACTGCGCAGGCAAGTGCAATAGGCCAACTCACCAGCATTCAGCGGCTTGCCTGTCTAAGTGCTACTGGGGCCATGCGCACTACGCCGACCGCAGCAATGGAGGTATTACTAAATCTCACGCCATTGCACATCTTCATACAAGGAGAAACCAGGTCAGCTATTCACAGGCTAATGCAGGGACAAAACCCAATAAGCCAACTACATAGCGCCGACCACACAAGGCTATATCAGCAAGTACAAAGGGATAATATTCTAGCTATGCCTACTGATAGAGCCATAACCACATACAAATTTGAAAGAAATTTTCAAATTCAAATACCAGCCCGAGAATCCTGGAAACAGGGACCTCCCGTACAGGCTGAACTCGTCTGGTACACAGACGGTTCAAAAACCAAGGAAGGAGCCGGTGCTGGAATCTATGGACCTAAGTCGAAATCAACGATTTCACTAAGCTTAGGAAAATATGCAACAGTGTTCCAGGCTGAGCTAATAGCCATACAACACTGTACAAGAGAAATATTAAATCAGCAAGTATCAGGCAAAACTATTGCCATATACTCTGATAGCCAAGCAGCTCTAAAGGCAATTCTCTCACCAGAAATCAAATCACGACTGGTGAAAGACTGTCTAGAAGACCTGACAGAGCTAAGTAGTCAAAATAAGGTGACCTTAGCCTGGGTTCCAGGCCATGAGGGATATCAGGGCAACGAAAAGGCCGACGAATTAGCCCGAGAAGGCTCAGATAAGGCCATGACAGGCCCTGAACCCTTTTGTGGAGTCGCTAAGGCATTGTGCAAGGCATCCATTAAACAATGGATGCAAAAAGAGTCTCAGGAATGGTGGAACAACTATCCAAGACTGAGACAGGCCAAACAGTTCATCAATGAACCACCGGTCAAGTTTACGAAAGACCTACTGGATCAAAAACGTCAAATCGTTAGGATAACAGTAGGCCTTCTTACTGGACACTGTCGCCTCAAAAGGCACATGAGTGTCATAAATCCAGCAGAAGAAGCAACTTTGTGCAGGTTCTGTGAAGAAGAAGAGGAAACATCATTCCACGTCCTGTGCCAATGTGAAGACTTGGCTGGAATGAGGTTTCTAACATTGGGCGAAGAAAAGCCAATTGCATGCAACTACATGCGGGAGCCACTGTCAAAGCTACTAAGTCTAATAAAAAAGACCAGGCTAGACGACATACTCTAAAACAAACGGAGTCCCACAATAGATCTGAAAAGGTCGCGGTGGACAAGGACAAATAACGTCCAACTCCTAATCTAATCTAATCTAATCTAACGATTCGGCAACAAAAATGCGTAGAAGCTGGAGGGTTTCATTTCGAACAACTACTGTAATTGTTAATTTATTACCATGATTTTATTTTCTAGTATACATGTTATCAAGATTCTATGTATGTAGTATTAGTTTTTTTTTAAATTTCTTAGTTGTTCGTTATTCTAATTCGTTAAAATTTATTTATTGTTTGTTGATGAAATTTAAACGAAATAAAATATTTCTAATAAATACATATGAACTAATGTTTAATTTATTTGAGTCTCCAAAAATGTACAGGGTGATTTTTGTTTAAAAATTAATTAAAAATTTATAACTAGGCCTGGAAATCGAATAAAATGATATTAACGGTGTAGGCACTAAAGGCTTATGTTAGACTCGTTTTAGTTCAAATGTATACCATTAACAATTTTTTCTTTAAGTTATAGCATTATAATGTGACCCCTTAAGTTGATTTTTCAGTTTTGCCCAAAATCAAAACTTAATAAAAAAATTAAAGAAAATGTGAAAAAAATGTCACATACACAGTTTTGATTGTCTATCTATGTACTTTAAAAATATCTTATTATAATTTAAAAAAATCTTATACAGGGCGAACTTTTTGATATGAATCGTCGAGATTAATTTTTCCTAAGCCAATCCTGGAATTTTTAAATTTTGAGGATATGAATTAAATGCTAGACACCAGTGTAAAGATTCACCAAAAAATTAGAGAAATATCTTTAAGTTATAACCTTATAATGTGACCCCTTAAGGTGATTTTTCAGTTTTGCCCAAAACCAAAACTTAATAAAAAAATTAAAGAAAATGTGACAAAAATGTCACATACACAGTTTTGATTGCCTATTTATGTACTTTAAAAATATCTTATTATAATTTTAAAAAATCTTATACAGGGCGAACTTTTTGATATGAATCGTCGAGATTAATTTTTCCTAAGCCAATCCTGGAATTTTTAACTTTTGAGGATATAAATTAAATGATAGACACCAGTGTAAAGCTCCACCAAAAATTAAAAAATCTAGTAATCCTTGTAGATTTTACGGCCATATAAAGTTTGGTCAAAATTTACAAATATATTTACAAGTATATTAATAACGAAGGGGAGTTGCCACTTTTTAATGCTCATATGATATACCCCTTAAGGGACTCTACATATGGTAGAAGTATGTAAGGTTCCTCATGACTCACCCTGTATAATTATGATGTAATTAAATAACTTTTCAATCAATCGAACATACAAAATTTAAAAAATAGAAAAAATAAAACTTCACCAAACTTATAGTTTTATCCCTCCCCACTCTCACTCGAGTCACACTTGGAGTAACTTGCAATTTTGTTAACGGCATCTTCCGTTTTACAAAAAAGTAGCACAGTGTCGTGAAAGCCAGAACACTCTATCTTTAAAAATAACGGAGATACCCCGCAAAAGTACCCAAAATGAAAAACCTTTACCTATATAAATAATAATAAAGAATTTATAAAACTATTTTCCAAAATGAGTTCCAAAAATTATTTAACCATAATTTATTAAGCTATTTTGTACTGTTCAAATAAACCTATTACAAAGGCCTAAATTAATTTATTACAATAGTGATTATAAATTATTTGTTTATAAGTTAAAAGATTTTTAAACACAGAAAAATATCTTATGTAAATAAATGTAAAATAAATGTAAATAAATTTTAACCGAATAATGTATCTATTAAATAAATGAATTACATTGTGTACATTGACTTGTTTTTATTTTACATATTTAAGTAAGTACCTGACAATGACCAATGACAAATGACACTCCCACTCTTTTCACCATCAATTGTAGATTTCTGTAAATTGTGTATTCAGCGCCCTCAAGGGTAAATTCTTTGAAACTAATACATCGTTTCAGTTCGAGCTATACCAGTTACCAATACCTGGCAAGGGTGTTAATAACACCTCTTATTCTCTAAAACAATTTCTAATAACCCCCATACATATAATATTTACATATTACCCAATATTTCTTTTTACAACAATAACCCCCAATCCAGAGTTTAGGGACATAAAGATAGGAAACGCAACGACCGCAGCAACGATGGCATCATCTAGCGTCTCAGATGTTAACTACAGGTATTCGTAGTTTGTAGAGAGACCAGTGTTGCCAAATATATTTTTTGAGAGATCGCACAAGTATAAAATGGTATTTCTACAAAAAAATTGTACAATAGATACATGTATAGCATAATATAACTTAAGTGGAATGAAAAAATAAAAAACTTTGGCATGATAATTTATTTATCTATTTATAAAAATGTTTACAACGAAAAAAAAAACAAACTAAAGAAAATACATAAAACTTTAAACTAACACATTTAAAGTAATTAATTACTGTCACATGAAAGTGATTAAAATTTTGCATTCAAGCTTTTCTTATGCCGTGATAGTCGGTGTTGGTACAAAATCACCATGGTCAAAATCACGATAAGTTAGAATGAAAATGACTGCCTTTAGAAATTACCAACGGCCTATGAATCTTTGCAAGTAGTTTTTGATTTTTATTGTTTTATGTTCTGAAGTTGTTGCAGATATTTAAATAAACCTACTAAAAAAGTAAAACTCGTATTTTAACGTACGATCTCACTGATGCAATCGTACATCGTACAGAGAGTTAAAAAATCGTATAAATACGATTTAAATCGTACGGCTGACAATACTGAGACAGACGGTAGAAGAGAATATCTGTGGACAGTTGGTAAATATAAATGTCAGTTAGTTTTATGTATATAGAAGAATCCTGAATTTAAATTTTAAATTTTGAGTTCATGATTGTGTTATCCTCTAGATGAACTAAGCGAAATAGTTGTGGCTGTTTTTTGGTGAAAATTGAGGAAAATAATTATATTTTGTTCTCACTGAAATTCTGCACAATGTCGAGGCATGCTTGAAATAACATTACAAATTATTTCTGGGCCTTTTCATTCGCGAGAATCTTCTCGGCATGATTTATCATCAAGCGCTTTCCAAGTGTATTGCAAGTATGTATTCCATGGGACTTAAATCGGAACTCCTCGGTGGCCAATCCATAATCTGAATATTGTGGTCAGTAAGAAAATATTGCACTGTCCTGGTAACGTGCTGTCTCATATTATCACGTTAAAGGACACATTCTGGACCAATATTATCAGCATATAGACAATATTATATGGCTTCGTTGATGTACCTCTGTTCTGTCATCGCTCCTTGCTGGAGAACTACAAGATCAGTGCGGCAATTTAAAGTTATCCCATCACAAATCATAATTAAGCCACCTTCAAATGTCTACCTTTTTTGAACTGTGCGATAAAAAAAACGCACCCCCTGTTATCTCCACACTCGAACACGTCTATTAACATGATTTAAATGAAAACCTGGACTTGTCAGTAAACATTACGTTACTCCATTTTTCTATGATTCTATTAATGTATTCTTCTGCAAACAGTTGCCTGGCTCTAAGATGTGCTAGACTCTAAGAGGGTACTCTAGCTGGCCATCTTGTATTCATCATACGTTCGTGAAGCCTTTTACGTAGTTTGAGTAATTGCTCTTATATCCGTCACTTTTACCAACTAATTTTGTTTCCTAGCTGCCCTAAGTTCTAGAAGTCGATTTTATCTAGCTGTAGTCGCTTTACGACAACGCGGATAAGGTTGTCTTCTAACAATTCCATAAATTTCATTCCATATCTTGGCTCTATTTATCGCTGCACGAACACATTTAACATTTCCCTAACACGCTGTCTTGACTAGCCTTCTTGAATCAAGGTTACTGCCCTATTTGAATATTTGTGAAGTAAAATCTACGCCTTCGTGACCTTCTAAGCACATCAACATCCATTGTCCTCTAAGGTGTATTACATTCACCCCACGGCTTCGCTACCCTAGTATTTTAAAGGTGGAGGGCTAGCGATGAAAGTGCCAAGGTGCGGTTATAATTATTTTTATTTTGAATTAAAAGGCTAAAGCCGTTGTTAGACCCAGAATAATGTAGGCTTTAAAATAGTATTCTAGCTCAGAGAAGAATCAGGGGTGAGTTTCATTATATTGCTTTTCAAGGTCAGCTATAAAGTCAAGTCCAGATATATGAGCGCAACCGAATTTTGATCAAAGTGCTGAAGGCAGTTCACAAATTATATGATTCAATAGTAGACAAAACGCGGAAAAGTAAACAATAATTGAATCGTAATGTTTATAATGACAGGTCAATCAGTTATTAACAAAATATAGTGCATAAACGGTTGTTAACAAGAAGCTACTGTATTATAGTTTTAAAATAGGATATATATGTAAAGCTAAGATGGAAAGAAAAAAAAAACATATATTAGAGCCGTACACTAGCTAGTATGATCATACGCACTTTACAGATTGTAGGACTGAAGTCCCACTACGTAACTACTATAGGCCCAATAGTTTGGGTTCCAGCCAAACCACAGAACAAATTAGTGACAAGTGTGTTCACTAAGGAAAAAAAAGAATATATCAACATCTAATAACTCAAAATGGTAATAGTAACAAAATAATATCGATAATATACCAACCGTGATATTATTAATAATGGGGCACAAAGAAAATTAATAATAAAATTATTAGAGTGATAATATTATTACCGATAATATTGATAGCACTAATAAAACTAATAGCGAGAATATTAATAACGTTAATATTTGTAGTGCTACTAATTAAAAATAAAATTAATAGTGATAATAAAACAAATTGAAAATGGTATCCTTATTCGGTACTTAGCTATGAATCTGGATTCCAGCCAGATCAGTCCAATGTTCAGAGTGTAGCTCCAATCTATCACCCAATCGATAAATATTCCACGATCACTGCCGGTATAGACGGGAACACCAAAATTGAAACTGCGTCGAATAAAAACAAGAAACAAAGCCATAAAACCTAAAATTAGAACCAAAAAGGGGGAAAATAAAAACCATAGAAGAAATAAGAAAAGCCGATATAACAATCAAATATAGTTACAAGAGATTATCAATAACTTACCTCAGTTCGAAGAGGGTTTACAAAATGGAGGATGCGTGGTCTCTTGAAGAAATGTGTTCGGTGGTAATTAAACCAGGAATAGCGGTATAATTAAATCCCTTGCGGCAAAATAACGACTGCCAAATATAAGACAAACTATCAGTTGAAATTTCAAAATACTTGTGCAAATCAAATCCCGTTTACAACGGTATAACTAAAAATCAAAATCGAACTCGCACAAACACACGGCTATTCACTCTAAAAATCGTCTTCAAAAAGAAAAAGGGTCCCTCTAATTGTACTAAATTAAGATGGCTTGAAAACTATTGCCAATCAAATTTTACAATTCAAATAACTTGCTGGTTGACGGTGAGGGGTGTCTACAAACACGCGTCCTCTCAGCTCGTAATATTCCTACTGCTGATTGTCGCAAGGGGTGTCTAGGGATAGCCAGCACCTTACGTCAAGGTCCTGCAGGTTAATAACGTCGCCGAGGTGTCTTTAGATGCCTCATTTTTGGGGAGTTTCCATTTGGTGGGTTTCTAGCATCCCGATGATAAAAGCCATTCTATCTACCCACTCCACAGGGCACAACAACATCCATCGTTAATTCTTAAAAACTTTTACGAACATTTTTATTTCCCAAAATTTTGTGTCTTTAGGGTGGACATATATTTTTAAGTTTCTACTTAATTCAATTAAGAAATTGTACTTAATGAAGTTAGTGGCTTCTTTTTCGATTTAATTAGTGTACGAGTACAAGCTAGAGTTTGTCTCATAACTGGTTAAACATTGGCGAAGACAATAGAGAGTAAACTACATCTTGTTGAAGATTACTCTGATGAAATAAATTGTCAGTATTAATAATATTAATATAACGACAAATTGTTAAAATCAAAAGCTTTCGAATAATCAGTTCTTCATTTTTTTTTGTTATGAATTTATTTAACGCAAAAATCTTTGCAAGTCTAGTAACGCCATGATTTTTAGATTTTAATTTTTTGGACTATCTAGTTCTTATCCCGATTACATCTGGTTTACGGTAGGTAGATGAGAATATATTGCTAAATACACTAACTAGTGAAAAAATAATTGTGAAATAATTATTCTCATTAGTGAAATAAATATTATAAGGATAATAAAATAATCAGGGTAAACTGCAAAATCAAAAGTTAGTGAGCTAGTTGAGAAGAGATAGAGCTAAAGGGTTTGAGGGTGTAAGGAGTTGTCAACTTTTAACTAACTTTCCAATACTACCGTTTATGTGCAAGTCAAATACAAGTTTAAATTAGCTTTTCGAATAAATTAGCGAGTTTTGTGCGGCCTATCTCGCCAATTATCTCGCGACGCCTCTTTTGTAATTATTGTTATTCAAAATTATGGAATTTTAGATGTTTTATTATGCTGATTTCATGGCTCAAAGCTTCGGGTTGCGGACCTACAGTACTTCTCTTCGGTTATGCCTTTAATAACTTGTACGGCTCTTAATTGCCTTAATTCCGTAATCGTTATTCAAATTTTCGGTGAAAAACTTCGCGCCTTCTAATGAAACTCCCTCTCGCAACTCACTACTCTTTCCTCTCTCTAAAAGGGTAAATAGTGATTGCATGTTGATAAAATTAACGAACAAAATTCACGAATAAAATTAGGGAAACGTTCGTTTATAAACTGTGTTCTCTTATGCCAGTAAACATTTAATTTACAGTGAAAGTTTAAGACATTTATTGGATTTTTCTTTTTAACACAGATTATTAAATTTATTTATTGCTTTATACTAGCATGACTTTTCAATGAGACTAATCACAGGAACGGATAGAGTCTAATACTAACATATGTCCCAATAGTTTCGCCACTAAATATTTAACCGTATATTTTTGTAACAAGTAACTTTATTTAACTTAAACAAAAGAAGGATCCCGTGCTCCTGAACGTTTCGAAATTTTCTACGAATATTACTCATTAGGTCCTGGACGACTTAAACATCTATTTCGCGTATCTTTCTAAAAAATTCTACGATTTAGTTGTTCTCTATTTTTGGCTTGTTACTCTTCATCATATACTTTTCGAAATAAAAGTGTTGAAAAATTTTCATTTGGAAGGGCCTGAGGTAAATTAGTGGGTTATCTTGTTTTGGTAAAAAATGTTGTTTTGATAACTCCGATTTTGAGTGGCTCTTGCATAAAGGCAGGACGTAATTAATTTTGTGAGACAGCTGTTAATATAACTTTTAAAATCTAAAGCTACCCATTACCCATATTAATAGCCTAAGCCTAAGAAGGAACACATCCTCGCTTATTTTTCTATTTAAACTCATACACAATTTTATTGATTGTAGCGATATTTTGTCACAAATTAAATTTAATATATCCCGTCTAAATTCTAGAACCAACAAGCTATTCGAATGCCCTAGGGCTAGAGATGCATGAGTTTAATTTGATTTTAAGAGTTTGACTTGAATTTGACTTGAATTCAAATCAAACTCAAATCAAACCTAGCAATGCTGTGAATCAAATCAAATCAAACCATAAAATTTTAAAGTTTGAAATATCAAACCTTTAATCAAACTAGTTTGAAAGTTTGAATAATTAAATTGCTATGGTTTGCAAGTATTTCATTAGTACGAATATAAAAAATTAAAATAACCAACGAAGGTTGACTGCTGTGTGCAGGTAGTTTAGATTCAAATGGAAAGACTTGTATTTCGTGCAAAACTTTTTAATTAATAAATGCAA
This sequence comes from Psylliodes chrysocephalus, assembly GCA_927349885.1. NCBI lineage: Eukaryota > Metazoa > Arthropoda > Insecta > Coleoptera > Chrysomelidae > Psylliodes > Psylliodes chrysocephalus. The sequence goes on along the minus strand of OV651817.1, from coordinate 28,854,066 downwards.
AGCACTTTCGGCATTGTGCCATCATCAATGCTTATTGTCAACAAACAAGCATATCCACCAAGTTCTTAGTCATCCTCACCCCCAAAATTAAATATTTTTGAAGATTCACAACTTGCTAAATCATAATTATTACTATTAGTAATATTTTCAAATTTAAATTGATTTATACATTCATTTTAATATTGTTTAACCGACTTTTAATGTGACAGTGGCGTCAAGTGACACTTCAACGTCTTTAAGTCATCGGCTTCAGAATCATATCCATCATCAGGGATAAATTATGAACCACTGGATTGAAATGGTTCAAGCTCAGACATTTCCAAATCACTCATTAGTATTTGTTTCCAAAGAGATAGGTGGTCAGCGTAAGCATCTAGCTGTGTTTTGTGCCTCCGGCGCTTGGCAAAATATAAAACTGAAACAAATAATCTTAGAACAGAAGTAAAAGTTGGAAATGCTTTTGCCAGTTCTCCCACTTTATACACATAAATTGACAGGTTGGCACCGGATCTCACCGAAGTGGACGCGATACATTGGCGTAAAAAATTATTTTATAGATGTTAATAACAATTTCGAGTAAATAGTTTAATAAATTGTGAATAGCTGCTGAAATTTTGTAAAATTATAATTTGAATATTATAATACATGTTAAATAATTATTTATAATCCATAAATACATGCGATTGTCCGGTTCCGCCGATAACAATTTAAAATTACTTATTCTATGAAACGACACTGGCAGGTAAACATTACTGTGAAATTCTCGGAGCCGCCCGACGTGGTTTAACGTTTACCCCCTCTCTACCTACCAAAAGACTTTTCAACTATTACCACAGCTTATACAATACAGCTCCACAACTCCGTGTCGGCGTCTTTGATCTGGCGGTCGAGAACCAAGCAAGACGGAATGGTGCTATCTCTGTTAGATTCAAGGGAAAAGTCGGGCCCGGATTAAACAATTTTTTTATTATTGAAAAAATTGAAAACCTTGGCGTAATAAGGTTGGTCACATGCCATATTAAGTAAGTTTTGGGAAATTACATTTTTAATTTGTTTTAAATCTTTCAAATATAATTAAAAAAATTATTTAAATATAAATATTACGAAAAATAGCACATCTTTCGGATTAGAGGTAAAATAATTTATATATGGCTAGTAAAATCCTCGTTAACAAATGTTTTGAGCTAAAACAGTCACTTCACGACAAATTGTGGCTTGGATCCATTTTACACCAAGGGCTTCAATTGTTAAAGAATTGTGTTACGCTCGTGGATGCAAATCAAGTGGTACCCCCGTGTCTCTGGCAAGTGTTACTCTTCGCGCAAAGGGTTTATACCTAGATAAACGAATGCTTCGACTGAGGTCTGGGAACTCTATGGTATTTTGGAATTATAAAGAATGTGTGCTTTTGTTTAAACAATATTGGTTATATTTAGATGTATTCTTATTATTTGAAATACAGATTTGTAGAAGTTATACTTTGACAGTTTTTATTAATATAATATATTCAATTTTTATCTGACCATACCGAAGTAGGAAATTTTAAAACTTTATAGTAATGTGAAATTTGAATTACAATATTACAAGATATAACATAATTAGTACTTATTTTAGGTAGGTACTAAATTTGTACTTGGAGAAAGTAATATCGATTTTTACAAGAAAACTTGAAAAGTAAATTAATTTAATTCCTATTTCTGATGTAAAACTTAAACCAAGAAAACAAATAAATTGTAGTTTGTTCAACAAGGGTGGATATGATAGCCATATCAGACAAAGACGAAGTTTGAGCACGACGTCGTAGGCGGAGAACTCAATCGTCTGATTGTGATATGAACAATCTACTCGATATGGTCAGTATATTTTTTCTACGACCCACTAACGAAAATCTACAAATTTAAAAAATTATTTTAGGTTATTTAGACAAAATAACTAATTTTAAAATAATTTACGAAGTTGACTAATTTATAAAATAAAATAAACATGAAAAATTAATTAGTCCTCGGCCTAGATTCGATCCCGGACTTTTCGCGTGGAAGGCAGATGCTCTGTCTTCATCTTCACCGAAACTTTCAGGACTTTAGTTTTAATACTCGTAATTAAATTAGTATCATGTAGTTTAATTAAAATTTATTTTTTTTAAATGTGGACACAATAGAAACAAAAATGCTATTATTTATCGAGTCTGCACAAAAATTTTAATGTATATTTAATATCAATAACTAAAATATATATTGACAATTAGTTTAACAGAATTGTCACTTATTTAAAAAATTTTAAATAATAGGAGTTGGGTGACCAAAATATGAACTGTGATTTGTAGATTTAATTTTGTTAAAGTGTTCTTACTACCTAAAATGGATATGAAATATATTCGTAGTTGAACACAATAACATACTTTTTTGTTTTGTAGTATGTGCGTAGATTAGCTAATATCCATGCACAGATTACAAAACGAAAAAGTATGCTATTGCCTTCAATTGAACGAATATATTTCATATCCATTCTAGGTAGTGAGAACACTGCAAAAAAAATAAATTCGCCAATCACCGTTCATATTTTGATCAACCGACTGCTATTATTTTTAAAATTTTAAATAAATGACAATTCTGTCAAACTAATTGTCAGTATATTTTTTAGTTATTGAGATTAAACATACAATAAAATAAGTTATTCTTTTGGAAAACGTTAGCATGGATGACTAAAGGGTATTGGGTTAATTAATTTTAAAAGTGTGGTACAAATGTTATTTTTTGTAGCCAATTCTTCAAAATTATTTTGAAATATCTTTTCAATATTGAATATTAGTTCTACAAATTCATCATTTGACAGTTGCAGATTTCCAAATGTATCTGAATTGGCGTTATCATATGCCTTTAAAAAGCAATAAAAAGAAAAATCATCTATTTCAACGTGATCTTTGTTATATTTAAGACAGGTATCGCAGGAGTGGATCCGCAAGGCTTTTATTAAAAGGTAACCACACACATACCTGATAAAAAATTTCTGTAGCAATTCGTCTTTACAATAATTTAGGGTGTTAATAATTTCATCATAAAATAAAATACAAGGTGTTCCATTTAAAAAACATACATTTTAATTTGCCAGGCAAAAACTTTCTTGCGTGTCTACAACAAAATAATGAACAATAACGCACTAATGGGACACCCTGTATAAATTATATTTTTAACAATGAAAATTTCTTATAATGTGGTACTTATCGGTTTGGGTCCTTGGGAAAACTAAAGAATGTTTTCTTGCAGGTATAACCCTTATTAAAACAGCTTTTGACTGCACAAACAGAATGATGTCTTTTTTTTTTCATTCATTCTACTCACAGCTAAAGAGTCACCAAAATAATAACAGTACCTTTAACTCAAACAAAATCTACGAAATTATAGGCTCCACGAAATTATACAATCAACGAAATTATACGCACGACTCAACACCTTACCTAAGTACACTTCTGAACGCCAAAACCGTCTTTTCCCTTCGAAGGCGGAGCTTAAGCGATGCGCGACGAAATCGACGCAAACCGTTGACGCCAAGAGAGTGTTTTAGCTGTATTGTTAAGCTGTGCTTTTACTTTCTCTATACGACGACGCCTCGTCAGCCGGGATCAGAGATAACTGGCCGGGGCCAGGATGCGTATTTCCATTTCCATAGTATACTACTGTACAGAGCAGGCCGTTGTCTGTACCGTAGTGGGCTATGTACCATCTTTTAAAGTTATGCCACATTACAATAGGTTTGTTCGGTTTTCTTTAAAACTCGATGAAAACCGTCCGAGAACCAGTGGAACAGTTGAATTCCAAATTATTTGTCGCATACAACTATTAAACTATCCACTGGTCAACTAGTCATCTGGTAGTTCTCAATGTATTTTTTATCAACCCGAACAGACCTAGTGTGTACTGCGATGCAGACATTGCTCTGTTCTGTAAAGTAGTATAATATGTAGTCGCCAAAGGCGTATTTATAAACTACAAACCCTACTCGATTGCAGAACTTTGAAATTATTCGTTGTAGGAACGTATACTTCCTTTACTTGGAACCTATTTTGTAACAGGTAAATGAAGTATAAATGTGTATTCCCAATAATGCAATTTTATTATAATAAACATTAAAATAAATATTATAAAATACACTCACCGGCACGAAAAACGGACACCCCATAATTTTTGATTCACATGCCTCAATTTTTTATTTGTTGTATTGTAACTTATGTCAACGATAGACACGGAGTGGTACTTGATTTTACAATGTGCTTTCTTCAAGAAATGTTTTCGGAAAGCTTTTATTTCAAAAGAATAACGTCTGTAAAAATGAACACACAGAAAATAAATTTATTAACAATTACACAATTATCATCAGAAGCACAAAAACAATTTAAAAAACCAGTACTTAATACTTGTCTATCTAATTAATACTTCGTATTACCTCCACGAGCCTGTATAACGGCATTCATTCTTCTATCATCAAGTTGAATAATTCATTCAGTGGAATTGCTTCCCATTCCTCTAAAAGAGTCACTTTGAGCTGATCCAAGGTAAGAGGAGCAGGTACCCAGCTTCGAATCCTTCTACCGAGCATATCCCAAATATGCTTGATGGGATTTAGATCAAGACTGCGCGCTGGCCATGCCATTTGGGTAATACCAACCTCGTTCAAATATTCCGTGACAATGCGGGCGGCATGAGGGCGTGTATTGTCATGCATCAGTATGAAATTGTCATCAATAAATGGTGCATATGGGATAACATATTCTTGTAGGATCTAATTTATGTACCTATCCGCAGTCACAGATCCCCTAGGGACCATGTACAATTTTGTACGCGCCTCCGAAGATATTCCAGTCCACACCATAACTGAACCCGCGTGGAAAATTACCCTAAGGCTAAAAGTACATATGGCATTTCGTTCACCTGTCCTTCTCCAGACTCTTTCACGACCATCTGGTGATCGTAAGCAAAATCTGGATTCATCGATAAACAACACAAAGCTCCAGTCGTCTGCATTCCAATTTTGATGCTCCCTAGCGAATTGTAATCTGGCTACACGATGCTCTCTGGAAAGTTCTGGTACTATAGAGAGTCTTAGAGATTTCAGATTAGCTTCATTTAACCTTCTTCTAACTGTTAGTTCACTAACATTTACGTTCCTGACATGTTCAAGGTTATTTCTAATCTCTAGAGCAGTTGTGTGACGATTTCTTAGTGCCGAAGATATCATAAAACGGTCATCTCGATGAGTAGTTCTTCTCTGAGGACCGGTTCCAGGACGTCGAGTATAAAGTCCCGTCTCTATAAAACGTGTAAATATACGTTGCACGGTAGTTCGTGATACCCCGAATCTGTTAGCCACATAAATTTGACTTCTTTCGTCTTGAATAAGAGCCAACAATAGATTTGTTTCTGCGCTAAAGACATCTTAAAATTCGCACTAATTATCATAATTAAGTCTAAACTATAGAACATAATGAACACTTAACTTAACCTTTAATGTCATCGTGAAAATCACTGAAAATGCAGAGCCTACTTGGAACACTGAAGTAAAAGCAATATGATAACTGTCCATTATTGAGATTATCGTATAATATCTGGAATATATTCAATTTGGGAAGGCATTTCATGTTAAAAAATCTTCGGAGTATTCTACTAACCCGTGTTCTCTGTTGGCCAAATGATTAAAACCTCATTAAAAAACAAATTAAAAAAATTATTTATTATTATAAAAAATTATCGAGGTGCCCGTTTTTCGTGCCGGTGAGTGTATGTTGAAATAAAGATAATATAAATTATTTATTTATTATATTATAAAATAATATTAGGTTAAACATTTATTAGTGTTTTTTGTAGGTATTTTATCTATTGTATTAGTGGCACCGACTTTAACATTTCACTACACCTAAGAACTACCTGCCAACAATAATTTAGTAATATTTAAATTTTCTGATGGCTGCACATAATGGTTACTACAACGCCCTTGTGATTCATTACAGCACGCTATCTATAAGAGTTAGATAATTAATAGTTTTCATATTAGTAATAGAAAAACATCATGATGCATTTTGATTTTAATAAACAATAAAATAAAGATTATAAAAATGCTAGTAGCTACATTTTCCAAATTGTCTTGCAATTCCCATTCGTGTGAATAATTTACCTCCATCCCATCTTCACGGCAAAAGCTTTTTAAAATTTGCAATATTTTGTTTTCACAATTCATTGCTAACAAAGTATCTATGACAGACTCCACAGAACAGTAGACTTGCACTGACGGGAAATATTTTGTTACATTTATTACAGCGTCAAAGATTGTGTGGCATGGCTAAGACATAATGACGCGATCTGTACTTGAGTAGAGTTTGTAGTATACAAATACGCCGTTGGGGATTACATATTAGGCATTCCAAACTGAATGGCTACCAGTGGGTTATGATATGGCAAAATTATGGCAACCCTGTAGGCCTGGTGATTTGACAAGGTCAATGAAATAGATAGTTACATAGATTGATCATCCATATTTTTCAAAATAAACATAAGCTTATGCCTTGAAGTAAAAATGTAAGCAATTATTTTTTTAAATATCTAAAGGCTAATAATTAGTTTTAAAACACATTTTTGCTAAACCGATTCAAATTAATAAATATTTGCCAGGCAATATGGCCGCTCGTAAACGACCAGCTTTGAGCAATCTATATAACTATATATGTATCATTGACCCTGTTAATGACAACTTGACAACAGGGTTGCCATATCTAAACTGTCATTACCCACTGGTAGCCATTTGGACATGTCGTTGGAATACCTAATTATACTAGCTTTCAGAGTAGAGCGCTGTCTGCATCGCAGTCAGTGTTGCCAGTCTAGTACAATTGTACTAGATCTAATATATTCTTTACGATCTGGTACTCTAGTACACTCAAATCAAAGTCCAGTACTTTTCTTTTTTCAGCGTATGTTTCCATTTGACGTTTAAAAATATTGTTGTTAGAGTTTTCCTTGTTTGGGTTGTTATTTTTTTTGCTTGTCAATGAACCATTCACAATTCGAAAAATCTGGTACATTTTATAGAACCTGGTACAATTTTATGGAATCTTGTACATTTTTATAGAATCTGGTACATTTTTTTGACAAATCTGGTACATAACAAAGTATATTCTGGCAACACTGATCGCAGTACAGAATGTAATGCGGCACGCGCCAAATGATACTACATAGCCTACTACGGTACAGACAAAGGTGTGCTCTACACAATAGTATACTATGGAAATACGCGGCCGGGATACTGTATCCCTGCTACGTCTCATTGTCTAACCTTGAGAAATTAAAAATACGGTACGGCCGGTGGCGGTACGTAACACTTTTCGTATTTCAAACTATTTCAAACAGTTTGAAAAAGTTTGATTTCAAATTAAGCTCCCGAATTGATTTTCAAATCAAATCAAACTCTTTTATAAAAAAAAAATAGATTTTTCAAGTCAAATTAAACTTGACTTGATTTGATGCATTACTACCTAGGGCAAAAACCAACTTGATGTTAAAATGACCCTTATATGTAATGTGTAACAATTACAATAAAATTAGTAGTCATTAAGATATTTTTCATTGTTCTCTTGGTGAACTAATTAAAAATGCAGTTACTTTCCTTAACGAAATATTGCAATTAGTATATTGTATTATATTAAATTCTCCTTGTGTTATTTTTGAAAGATTTTTTTTTGTAAGAATTTTTTTTTAAGTTTTTTTTAAGTTTTTTTTTTATATTTTCTTGGCATGTTCTCAATATTCATTTGTCTTCTATTATAGTTCTTATTTTGCAACTTTTAATTAGTTTTCGTGTAAATATATGTTACATCACAACCTATAAGTAGAATTTACTTTTGTATTTTATTAATTTTATTTTTAGATACCACTTTATTATTGTTACTTACTATTAAGAATATTGTCCTGTAATGGGACATTGTTGGGCAATAAAGCTATTATTATTATTATTATTATTATTATTACCCGACCCACATAAGGTCTGGATATCGCTTTAGTCAAAATCGCACATTAGACCAAGACCTTATAAGCGAATTCCACTCTCCCTTATATTTAACATTGTTTGGGCACTCTAAATTGTCCGTTAAAACCCATCGTTTTCTTTGATTTCCAAGTTATAAAGTGCATAGTATATTAATATACAAGTTGCGAAGACCACATAGTCCCGCACAAATTTGGCCACTAACGACGAAGGAGCGGGTGGACGAACGAATTAGTTGCGAGAGTAACCTTCTTTAACGTGTGTTTCATACCCTTTTCTCGATTTGGGACTTTATTTACTGTTTTTTTTTTTATATTTTGTGGTCATTGTTAGTAGGAATTTTTTTTACAAAATATGTCAGTTGGTAACACTTAGTTATTAACCAACTGTTAGTTGGAATTTATTGATGCTAAATTCGCGTGGAAAACTCAGAGTAGAGTTGGAGTAGGAGTAAATTTTGTTTACGTGACATCGGAGTGAAAAGAGTTAATTGTATTAATTTAAATGCTACTTGTGTTTAGGAGTTTGGAAATAATTAGGCACAAAAGGGTTGCCTATAAGAAATGACAGGGAGGTGGCAGGCACATGATAAGTTCTGATATGTCAACATTGCGGCCTGGTGAGTCAATGTATAGATAGTTATATAGATTGATCATCCATGTTTTAAAAATAAACAGAAGCTTATGCCTTGAAGTAAAATTTTTTTAATATATTTAAAGGAATATTGGTTTTAAGGTAGTTCACTCGTTAAACGGATTTTCCTAAGAATTTAATAACATTGAAATATAAGGTTAACGAATGTGTCTTTTACGTAACTAAAAAATAATTGAATTTTTTCACGGTATGTGAAACGAGATATTAACAATCAAAATGTGCATAATTAACACTCTTGATGCCTGTCATGTACACATACAATGCATTTATTTCAATATATCTAGAAAACGGATCTTAATATATTTGATAAAAACTATTGTAATGTAATTCAAGAAGTAACAAATTTTTTTAAAAAACGCTGAATTTTTGGACCGTTTTGGTAAAAAGGTATAGATTTTTAAAATAAAAATAATTTTAAAGCAGCCGACGCATATTGGGGTACAATTATTACAACTTGGCAACATTGTAATAGTTACACTCAACGCGCCGTAACTCAAATATATTGTGATGTTTGTTTGTTTTTTAAACAACAGTTTATTTATTAATAATTTATTTAAACACTTATTTATTTTATAACACAACTATTCTAATTTATATATACTTCGAATGTCTTAAAACTGATCACTATTTATATTCACCACTGTCTATCTACTAATTACTCTTTATCTTCACTGTCCATATAATAACTAACTCTGATGGCTCCTCCACCAATATTTAAATACAAATTTAAAAAATTGGCGAATGTTCTAGTTAGTTCACATAATCTCTCCAATACACTAGAAATATTGTCTCGTTCTTTCTCGAACATCATCGAAAGCACCTCCACCATAGTCGTCCCATAGGTTTGGTCTTAACGGGTTTAATTATGTATAATAAGCGGACAAGTTGAGCAAAGGCCAAATAATACAGAGAGGGACTTGGAGTATTAGAGCATGACTGAATAATGAAATGGCTCACATTACAATATGTTAGATAACTTTAGGCTTATTTTGGTTCTTTCGGAAACTAGTTCAGAATCACTAAATTACACTCGATCAGTTAAGAGGTTGTTATAACCTCGCGACGTGTTCTTGGAAAAATTCGTCCACTATATTTAAGAACTGCAATCGACGGTTCTACTTGTACTAAAACAAACCCTTTATAACTATTAACGTAATGTAGGGTTAAGAAATTATCCAAATACATTATTACGCATTTTCATTAATAGTATAAATTAGAATAACAAAGAAAATTTAAATTCGAGAGACGCTAAAATGGTGGTTCCCAACCTTATCGAGACTGAGGCCCACAAGGGTAAACTCGTAGTGTAACAAAAACAAGAAATGATTTAACTTGGAACGAAATACCGAAAGCCGATAGTAATATTAGCACGTTGAATTTTTTGGTTTGTGAAGCATTGGCATTACTTAGGTTAAACCATGTGATGATTTTCACAAGCCTTGATTTTTAAAACCATTCTATATCGCCTTTTGATTAGGGTTTAAAAACTTGTTCGAGCAATTTATCCAATAAAAATTGGCCCCTTTACCTCTTAAGCCTGCTCATGTAAAATATTTGGGCTTTTTACTTCGCCT
>OV651817.1:28680941-28843310 GCA_927349885.1 Psylliodes chrysocephalus | reverse complement strand
TTTTTGCCTGCTTGGCAGGCATATTGAATGTTTTAGAAGATATTTATACTTTAATTTTCCCTTTTAGATAATGTATTACACAAGGAACCATTAAGAGGCAATACCAATAAATTTTCAGGGAATGTAGTGCCCAGAAAAGTAGCCCTAATGCAACATCTGGGTAGCTATTCTTGCATTCGTAGGAATAGAACACAGTTTTTTTTTCAACTGCAACGCAAAAAATTTGCATTTTTGGCTCATTCTTTCCTCCAAATTTCTACTCCCTAAAATTTAGGAATAGATACCCTCGTATGCAGAATCTCCCCAAAATCACAGCTTGTCTCGAAACAATTAAACCCGACAAACAAAATGCGTGAGAAGTTATTTATTTAAGAAAAGAACAGAAGAATTTCAGGTTTTAGTACAAAAACGGAAAATATTAAAAGGGAAAATATCAGGTAGTTACAACGTTGTTGTAAACAGTTTATAAAAAAGAGTTTTTCATAACGAAGTCCCATTTTAAATTTTGATCTGTTTAATAGCAAACTTTGAATCCTTAACATTTGTCAGTAAATACTATAGTTCAATTAAATAACGAAAAAAAGCCCCTTCGAGCTTACATTAATTTGTAATTGGATGAAACAAAGTGGACCTTGTGTATTTTGATGTGATCTTTCCAAAAAAAAGAAAAAAAAGATGTAGCTGTTTTTCAATTTTTTTTTAAATTAGGAAAAACCGGGTTTTCCGGAATTTTCCATTGTAAAAATGCTAATTATCAGGGCAAGTATCATTCTGATAGTAAAAATAAATGTACCAATCGAAAGAGGAGGCAAAAATAGTTCGGAAATTCATTGCACAGGTAGTTTTAATGGCGAATTTTTCGCCGCCAAAAGTGCTTTTATCAAAAAGTTTTTCGTTTCTTTGATCAGAACCATGAACATGAAAGTTGCGATGAATTTGTGGCGAAATTATAAATGTTAGACATATGTGCCCATAAGAGAAGTTACGTATTATTTTGTTGGCTCTCAAATAAAATAAGTCCCGCGGCGTAATCTGCCATAATTTTTCGGGAATTCGCAGGAAACCAGAAGGCGTAGTTTTTTTTTATTTTTTTCCCCATATGATTTTCTCCGCGTTTTCCGAAAATATCTAACAAAAATATATTTGAAAAACCTAACTGCGCCATTGGAAAGAGCACAAAAAATACACAAAAAGGTATACTTTAAAAATGTTAGGAAATTAATCCTAAGCCTGAGTGTAAGTTCCAACTTGGTGATAAGCTTGTTTTTTGTACTCTAACATCTGGTTTTCTTCTCGGTTGATGCTCCATCCTCCTTTTTTTTTGGCATTGTCAATCGCGGCCCTTTTATGCCTATCCCAGGTTTTATAAATAAACTCTTATGCAATATAAAACCTGGTTCTAAAGAACAGACCTTTGCTGACCGTCTGCAGACCTTTCAATCCTGTCGGTCTAATTGAGGTTAGTTCACCCTCTGCAAGTATCTGATGACAAAATAAACACAGGCCAGCCAATGCAACCTGGAAACATAAAAAATATAGCACTGTGATAGAATTTTCTTAATTTAGGGACGTACTTACTCAATAAATTGCTGAAGAAGTCCGAAAAACCACGTGTACACAGAGCTGGCTGAACACGGTTATTATAAATCTATGCCGATGAACACTATCAAGCGATTCAATTTGTAATAATATGACCATTTGACGCTTAAACTTGTCGGATAGCGAACGCCGAGACCATGACTATTCTTGATACGACGTGCGGCTAATTTTGCGGTAATTCTATTTTTTGCACAAAACTCAAGAAACGTCTTATAACAAGTCAGTAAAATACAATTTAATAAATTTTAGGCCTAATAAATTTAGGTATGTAGGAAATTTATAACTGGTAATCACAAAAAAATCAAATTACAGAAATGCAGTGTATACACGAGTTATGGATCCCGCGGAGCGCTTGTAATGGGACTTTTGTCGGGAGAATTCTACAACTTGGAAGAAACATTCACACTTTAAACTTTGTATGCACATTCAGAAGACATGATATTTGGGTTTGCTTAATTTTCAGACCAAAAAACTAAAAAACTTCAATTTTAGGCAACTTTTCTCAAAAACCGTGTTTTTTGGTCGTCACTCAATGAACAGTGGTAAAAAAAATAGATAAAATATTTTTGCAGAATTTTCCGTAATGTAATCGTATTCTAGAAACAATAAAGTACTCAAAAAAAAAATTGAGCCATTAGGTGCATCTTTGGCATTTTTTGTGCCACTTCAAACTTTCGAAAAAAAAAAATGTAGTTTTTTTTTAGGGAAAAAAATTTGTTTAATTGTTTGATATCTTGGCCAGTTATAATCCGATTTAGGTGAAATTCACACACGTATAAGACTTCATATTCAAGAGTAAGCTCTGTAAGTGGCATTAAAAAAATTTAAATAGTTTGGCCGTTATAGGCAAACAATGAAATTAAGCCCGCGGTACACTTTGCCCTTCCACCATATGCCCAATTTTGGGATTTCTCTTGCCCCCCTTTGGGAATCAATATTCACATCCCTTAAGTTTAAAATGCATTTTTGGTTTTTCAAATATCTTAACTTTTCCAAAGTTATGAAGAATTTAGTGTTTGAACATTTAACAAATTCAATTTTTCGACCTTCGCCGCCTCAAAATAATAAACAAATTTCAATCGTCCATACCGCGAGAACGGTGCATCGGATCAAAATTTCTCAAGAGACATGAAAATTAGCATTTTTCCTAATATTTCAAATGTCGTAAACTGCGTTTTAAAAATATTGATTTATATCCGAAATGCGCCTGCGCAAAGTTGAAAAATTGACAAAATCCAAATTTCGGCACTTTCGAAAAACTGCTACATTTTGTTTTGCCTTTTTTTGAAAAGATCACCTCAAAAAACATAGAATCCATTTTGTTTCATCTAATTACAATTTAATGTAAACTCAAAACTCGTAATTTAATTCGATTACTATACGATTTAAGAACACGCTCCAACAATGTATAGAAATAGCGAAAATTAATTATAGGTATTGGTGAACATTTCGACGAGATGGTTCGCATAGTTCGTGGCGTTTTTGGTCGGTATGAATCAAAACATTTCCGCTGTCGCTAAAAGTGTCGGAAAAAAGCCAGGTTTGTCTATCCCAAGACGTTTACAGCAATTAAGGACCTCATACACTAGTATCCATCACATTCTGCATAAAGATCTTTAGCCTACATTATAAAGGACAGCAGATGCAGGAAGTACTATCATTTATTGCGTCCTGGAAATGCAAGCAGGTTAATCTGACCTTTTTTTATAAAAATCGTAACGAAATCACGTCCATTTAAGTGGGCTTGTCAATAGACAGAACTTCTTCATCTGGGGTTCCGAAAAAATTCTTTAGTGAAGGTGCTTCTTTAGTGAAGATTTTCACGTGCCGCCAATTTGTTGGGGCATAGGAAAGCTTTTTTATTACTAATTTTAGGAAAAAATTTTGTTCTTTATAAAAAGTCGAGCATGGTCTAAAACCTAAAATACAACCATCAAATATCAAATTTTATCGGTCGTATAAAGAATAAAGGTACTTTACTCTTGAGTAAAACTCATATTTTTTGACAAACCTCGTATATCTCTGAAAAATTTTTATGTTTAATGACTGTATTTTAGGTTTTAGATAATGCAGAACTTGTTATGAAGAATAACTTTTTTTCCTGAAATTAAGAATAAAAAAGATTTCCATATGATTCCAACCTAGGGAAACATTCTGTATATACCGTTACCCTAATTAGCAAACCTCGTAACCTAACGTTTTAGAAGCTTAAAAAAACATGTTTATAATTTTATGTACGCTTAATAATCTTTAAAAATAAGACAAATTAATTTTTTACATTGATTTCTTACATTATTAAAGAATAAAACCATTTTGTATAATAGGAACTTTTTTTTGAATTAATAGTTTTTATTAATATTTATTTGGCAATAATTGGAGTTACGAGGTTTGCTAATAAAGGTAACGATATTCAGTTCCTTAGTAATTCATGCAACAAGGGGTAATCGAGAGTAACTTTAAATTTTCACCGCATTTATTAAGTTCAATTAAAAAAAATTAATCTCTTTTGGGAATCATGATTGATTAAACTGTTATTTTTGCTAGTACGTTATTTATAAAATACACAGAAAAAATAAATTCAGAAATAAAGTGTGTGTTAAAAATACAATCACATATCCATTACGTTACGGTTTGTAAAGTTGTAGTTTGAAGAATAATTTGACCGTACTATGACCCATCCCGTGTGTGAGTGGAACTCATTTAAGGTTGCTTATTTCAACCACTTCCTACACTGGATTACATTTTAATATAGCCTTTATTGACATTCCAGTCCGTCTGCTATTCCTAGCACTTACTTTGAGTCAATGCTACCGCAAATTTTGCTGGAGGAGCACATATTCTTTATCAAACGGAACGTTGAATTTTACCACCTTTTTGATAAGGTTATAAAAAGTAAAAAATATAAACATGGAACGATACAGAATGTAGTACTGTGCTTAAATTGTAAGCGAGAATTGTAAATTAGTAAACTTATTTACATTGTTATAACTAGTTTATTGACACTTTAAGTGATTTCTTGCAATAATGTAATATAAGATTTACTATTAGAGACATAGGAAATTCAGTGTATTAGAACATTTAATTCAAAGCAATATCACAACCTCTGATGTACCGTTTGTGAAGAGAAGTTTCTTTAAAACTTTAAAATAAAATTACATATGCCTTAAAACAGCATAAAATTGCATAAAACCAATCCTTAATTTTCCACACAATAAGTATCATTTCGAGAACCCCTAAGAAGGTTGTAAATAAATTTTAGTGATTTTTAGGAGCGTCAGAAAACTAAAAGTCGTTTTTTTTTTTTAATATTTGTGGAGAAAGTGATGTATACTACTTTAACAGTTAACAAATAGGATGATAAAAATGCAATAGAGGTTAATTATGACAATACATTTTTAAATTTAATAACTCATTAATAAGTTGAGTTTGATTGAGATAAATACTTGACAATTAATAAAGATACAATCATGGTACAATAAAAAATACGTATATTTTTTATTGCTTTATCAAAAAAGTATGAAACAAGAAACAAGTAACTCATTTTATAATCTTTTAATATGATACATATTATTCGAAACTACAAAATTTGACGTATGTAAAAAGGTATCTGGCACGTGTTACTGCCTTATTAATGCTAAAATAGTGCAAATACAACTTTTTTTAAAGGGGTATCAGCCAAACCATTGTGAATTGAGATACGTTTTTTATACTGATTGATTCTCCTCATTTTGCAGAATTAAAACAGAACGTATCATGAGTTATAACCTTCAATGCTTAGACAAGGAAAAAGAGAGGACGTGTAACAAGTATATCAAGCACTCGTAGTATTCTGTGCCGATTATAGATCGGCCGCCATTATTTTGGTTCTAAGAGTTTCGGCGACACCAAAGCTTTTTACTCGTGTTTATTTGTGATTTTTGAATTAATGATATTTGATAATTAATTTTTTACAATGGTTTATTGTGTTGCATATCAGTGTAAAAGTCGTAGCGACAAAAAATAAGCAGATATTACGTTTCAGAGGTAAATAATAAACGTAAATCATTTATACTTTATATATTTTCTTAGATTTTTTATTTTATTTGGTTATTATAGAGCTTGGTATTTCTATATTTTACATGTCTCACTCCAGAGTAATAAATGTTATGTACCAAGTTTATTTTATGCTTTTCATTAAGCAATTATTATTAAAATTATCAAAAATGCAATATTAATTGCAAACCTCCTAAAAATGATGCGACACTGGTAATAGTGTCTACACATTTCCCCTCTTAACCAAAACAAACGCTGTTGAACGAGGACTCTATGAAATATATATGCTCGAAGAGCCTCTCTATATAAACTCAAAATTTACGTGATATTTGTTAGAATGCCAACGTTCTACCTTGCATTCCCTAGTTCAGTGTAAGCCATTGACTGGAGTAACAACCTGTTTGTTTGTTTTATTTCCATACGTATGTTCCTTTTGAATTTTTAATTTAAAACATTAAAATACGTTTTTAGAGTTTTTGGTAAATTTTTCATATTTTCCAATAATAATGCCAAATATTACATTATCTCTCTACTCGATTTTTATTAATTAATTATCAAATATATAAATAGAAAATCTTTATATTGGTATTTTCTGGTTTGGGACACCCAATATATGTGAAACTAACTTGAATTTGTAGCCACCGGGAGTTGTATATTACTCCCAAAGGAATTTTTAATATA
The DNA here is from genome assembly GCA_927349885.1 of Psylliodes chrysocephalus. Taxonomy (NCBI): domain Eukaryota; kingdom Metazoa; phylum Arthropoda; class Insecta; order Coleoptera; family Chrysomelidae; genus Psylliodes; species Psylliodes chrysocephalus. The sequence continues at coordinate 28,836,998 of OV651817.1, read as the reverse complement.
GTTTGTAGTTTACCCACCAGGCTCCGTCCCGTTGAGCGTAGTGCACCTTGTATATACATTCTTTGTGCCTTATTTATTGTTCCCTATTTATTTTAATTTTTACGCTTTGAACTTGCTTTATACCTAAAGCGATCAATAAAGTACTAATTACATAAATAAGTTTTTTATTTCCAACATGTTACGCCTCTGGTCAAATAGCATTGGTGTCAGAATGGAACAATATTTTTTGCTGTCCTTAGAATATATGGTCTGTCACATACTTTGAGAAAAAATCGAAGTACAAGTTCATCAAATTTCTAGAGGCTTTCGACGGCTAGACAGAGAAAGCACTACTGACAGGCATCCCGACGGATTTGCGCAATGAAAGTACACTCTACGCATCAAGTATTTCACTATTTCATTCAGACGTAAATGTCAGATGTAAATTTCGCTAAAACATTTCTTTTATTTTCGTTTGTGTTTTTTGCTCATTACAGTTTAATAGAACCTAAGTATGGAGTTTAATAGCAAATTAAGAGGCCGCGTGATTAACAGTCAATCTCGCGAAATAATAGCCAATGTTATAGAGTTTATGAGAAGCGAAGGAAACTTTAATTCACCTTCAATACCATTTAAAAATGTAAATGATCGTGTTGCTGCAGCCACAGGAGTATCTAAAAACACTGTCGTCCGCATTTCTGGAGAGAAAAAAAGAATCGATAACCGTGAGATATCGGAATTTTCATCACCAAGAAAAACCATTAAAAAACCAAAAACAGTTAATGATATAGATGAAGCTGCACAAGAATCAAATTTTATTTTTTTATTATTAGATAGCTATTTTTGTTTCTGAGTTGTGTTCATTTACAGGCTCAATTTTTTTCCGTTTCTCCTTTTTGATTTTATATGGGGTTTCAAGTTGTTTTTGACTTATTTCAACGTAAATCACAACACACTTTTTTAATAAAGCAAACAAGTGTTAAGAGGTATATGTACGTGTAAACTACAATTACAAAAAATTGATATGAAACCCATGAAACCACCAACAAAAATGTAAAACTAGCTTCCGTACTAGAACATGGTGTCATTCGTCGAGATAATTTATCGTTTTGTTTAATAGATCAAGAAATGTAAATATTCCCCTGTTATTTTTTATAAAATTATAAGAGAAATAAATTTTTTTCTAAATAGTATAGTTTATTATTTTGTAAAAAAACAAAATTTCGAAAATTTTAGTAATGTTATTAATAATAGGTACCATTTTCCTTAATAAGGTAGAAATAAAATATAAACTATTTCCACGATTTACAAAGGCCTACAAAAAAATTATAGGTATTTTCCGCTATCCTATAAAATTTATATTTTCTGACTCAATTTCAAAAGGTTTAAGGAATTCCAAAACACCTTTTATGGCATAATAATTATTTTCAATTCTACATACTATCTTTAGCTGCTTTTAAAAACGTTCTAAGAAAGTCCAATCAGACCAATTTAATCCCTAAACTATTCCACACTTTTAAAATTTAATTACCTAAAAATATTAAAAACTATTTAAAATAACTTGTTTAGCAGACTGTACAATAGCTATCTTAGTTACACGTAGCGCGTTCTCTGTCTGGGCGTCGAACACCTCTAGAAATTTGATGAACTGTATGTGAGGGGTCTGTCTATTTGAGACATATACAAAACCACATACTTTGATTTTCAAAGTATGTGATAAATGTCGAATCGTATTGCATATTGAAATATTTTGACACATGAATTTATAATTGGTCAATCATATTTACACCTAGACTTTTAGGCACCTATGTGCTCATACCTGAGGGGTTCTGTCAAGCTTCCCCAATCAGGATTGGGCTCCAACTTTTTTTTTTTGAGGTGGAAAATTCGTTTACGTACACTCTTTCAATACCCACTCTATGCCCTCTCCCGCAGTCTGAACCCTTAGTTCTGACACACTTTGATATGTGAGCGACGGTCTTATCTTTCGTTTCTTTTGTCTTCCTTCTTCCCTTTCATGTTTGTTTTTAATAAGGCCTATAATAAAGTAAAATGTATCCTCATCTATTATCATATGGTTAATAATGTTTTACAATGTAGGTTGCATGTCCTGTTTGCCCTTGGAAAATCGAATAGTGTAGTATGGTCTGCCCCATCTACCTGCTGGCAGTAGATACGTCTGTCGTCCTCAGTTTTGCCTATTTTCTTAGTTTTGAACGACCCATGACCGGTAAAAAATTGGAAGGTATAATAGTCCGTTCCTATAATATTATAATATTAAACAATCAAACAAACTCAAAAAAAATATGGGAAACTATCAATCAGTATACAAATAAAAATTGTAACAGCTCATCCACATATATTACAGAAGTCATTGATGAGGCAGGTAACCCTAAAAAGGACAATAACAAAATTAGCGAAATTTTTAGTAAATATTATATTCAAATTGGTAAAAATTTGGCGGAAAATATACTTGCAAATAAAAGCCAGTCTTTTACGGACTATGAACCAACTTATAACGACAAAACAATTTTCCTAAATTCAGTAACTCAGGAAGAAATTAAGGATATCATATTGTCGTTAAAAGCAAATACATTACCAGGAATAGACGGAATAACGGTAAAACTATTGAAAGAAATAAGTCATCCATTAGCATACTTAATTAATCTAGCGTTCGAGCAGGGTATCTGTCCAACTCAGTTTAAGGTAGCTGTCGTTAAACCTATACATAAAAAAGGCGAAAAAAATAGAGTGGAAAACTATAGACCGATTAGTTTAATATCAAATATAGCAAAAATTTTTGAAAAAGCTTTGAAAGCGAAAATAACAAAATTTGTCAATAAAAATAATTTATTATGTAATACACAATTTGGATTAAGGGAAAAATGTTCTACTAACGATGCTATTGCATTATTGACTAGAAGGATTTCTGATAGTTTAAACGATAACCAAAAATGTGCCTGTGTATTTGTAGATCTAGCAAAAGCTTTCGACACAGTCAGCAATCAAAAACTGTTATCAAAGTTCTATGATATGGGATTTAGAGGTAAAGCCCATTTACTCCTTAAAAGCTACTTAACCAACAGACAACAAATAGTTGAAGTTAATGGAAATAGAAGTGCAACACAAGAAGTTATCTATGGGGTGCCTCAAGGTACAGTATTAGGGCCCATATTATTTATATTATATTTAAACGATTTACTTACCTTAAAAACGGATGGTACCACTACATCCCTCTGCATGCTTTAGATCTAAAACATATTTGTAGATAATATTCCAAAGAGTAAACTATTTTCTCTAGTTGACTTTTGCACTCCGAAAAGAAACTATCTATAGTTGCAATCAGATATTCAGTATGAGTTTCCTTTTTAAGCAGCTAACGATAATTAGTTTCCAAGATGCTAAGTTAAAAATGTTTTTTTATGTCTAAGGCTATTATCGTGTCATCTGTATGTCAATGTCTTTACAAATTCCATGACTTATTTGACTGCCATTATGGTGGACTTCCCCTTCCGAAGAAATTAATGGGTGGATTATCTTTCCATGACAAGTGCTACTTCCAGTCTCGTTTTAATTATTCTTTCGTATACTTTACTAACCTGTAGACAAATGAGTCTATAGGGGCTTGGAACATTAGGTGGTTTATCCAATTTCTGGATAAGTACCAGTTTTGCTGTCTTTTAACTTATTGGTGTATTAGCTTTATTATTCCGAGGATCAATTTCGGTTTTAGTTCTGTCATCCTTATTAATTCGGATAGGATGTCATTTGACCCATGTACTTTCCTCAACTTTATTCTACATGCTGCCTCCTCCAGTTAGGCAGAACTTGTGTAGCCTTTGGTAGTTTTAGCCCTTCTAGTTATAAATACATGTTTGGCGATTGTTTTTAGTTGAAGGTTATAGGGCGATTCCAGTACATGTTTTCCCCCAAATAAGTTCGTGTTTCAGCATACCTTCCCATCTGAGATTCGCATGGCAGCATTGCAGCCTCACGGGCATGTTGTATCACCATTTAATTTCCCTGCTCCTTCCTATTCATTCAACGTATGAATGGATAAGTGTCCAGATCGTTTATAAATCTCAGCTTGAGTGGCATAAGTCAGCTTAGCAGCTGCTGAATGGACCTGCTATGGAAAATGCGACCACTAAATAAATTAAGGCCAATTGAATAGTAGCTGTTCTCCGTTTGACGATATCATCGAAACTCCACTACCCAAGAAATCCCTAAAATCGAAGTGATACTATATAAATTGGTGCGCGCTTCGTTGTTACCAGAGACAGCCCAGAGACATGTAACTCAATGTATTTTTTTTGTTATGCCTAAGTTATTGAGACGATTATAATCGCAACCAGTTTATAATGGCGCACTAGTTAATTTTCTTCTTTTCTTAACGCATCTTACTGTTGTGTGTATCCAGTCTTAAATAGCGGGAAAATTTAAAAATATTTTTGGATAAGACATTCAAACAAGGATTCAGAAAAAAATAATTTTTCTATACAAATTTACATGAGGAATAAAAACGATTGATTCACTCTATATTAGAAAATGTAAAAGCTTCCAATAACATCAAATTATTTATTATACAAATAATTAATTTCAATAAGGGAAGTTTTAATCATAGAGTAATATACGCAGTGAACATAGTTTTTATTACTTTTGTAAATTTCGCTAAAAAACAAACTTAAAAATTCTAGTGATTATTAATATTTATACTTGGAAAAATAATTTACTATTATTTTTGAGGTTATGTTTATATTTTGTTTTGTTCTAGTTTCTACCAAATAGTCATGTGTTTTATACCCCAATTTTAAAACAGAAAACTGCTTAACTGGATACAATGTCATAGGTACCCTTTTATAGGAAACCATTAAGCGATAACTGAGTTCCATCAAAAAACGGGCTCTTAAGGCAATAATATAAACTACCTAACTTTAAACAGACCTTAGATTGCAGTTACCAGCCAAGAAAAATCATTGTACATTGTACTGTAACTTGACAAACCGGGCCCTAACCTAGTTTCCCAAATACCCTTAACCTTGGCCTAAATTTCGTCTTGTGGATCCCCACGAAGTGATGTTAAAAACCCCCAGAATTACGTTTAGAGTTCAATGTAGCTCTGTAATGGAGGAAGAACAAAGGAAACACCGAGATTAATTTCGAATACTGTTTATTTAACATCTATTCTTTTGTACAGCCGGACATTTAAATTTTGTGCCGTTTTTAGGCTTAACATTATGTTTATATAGGCTTTCCAATGTGTCATTTTTAACCTCAGAGCTTTTAGTTCCCATAATAGGTAAAATAAAAGTCGGAAGTACTTTGGTATATTTGTTTGTCTCCTAATATACAATCACACGTTTCCACGGAACTACTGAATTACGCATTGTCTAATAAAAGAGAGTACAGCGGTAGCACGAGGAGTGTTGTGAGATATAAAATATTGCGTCGAATTGAGAACCTCCTCCTTTTTTGAAGTCGGTTAAATTTAATATTTCTAGTATGTGTAAAAACCGGAGTGTAGATTTACCTCACCGTGCGTCACGCCTTTCCCTAATATTCCAATGGCGTAATGTACTGACATACTCAGTCCTGTATAGAAAACACTAAACGGTCGATCATAGAACACCTGATATAAAGGGGGATGCCCGTCAGGCCCACTTTTGGGGTATCTCAGTAGAGATCCATCCAAGCCTCTATCAGGCTTTAATTTACATAGCTGCAAGGGAAATACCATTTTTAGGCCCTTACTATTGATGTCCCTGGCGGTGTATGGTGGCCAAAGGCTTCTTTTTCGGCGCGATGCTCTTTTGCTCTGTCGATTGACAAATCAGTGTTATTAATCACAGTTCTGAGGATACGTTAGCTAGTCCAAAAACACAATTTCACCTATTTGTTCTTAATAAATAACAAATATACCAACTACTTCTGCGTAATGTCCTGCTAAAGATATGTGGATATGTACAAATAAATCCGACCCACTTCAATATTTATGATTCTACCCGCCGCTGTACATATCTCCTTTTTCCCGAAAAATCGATACACAAAACTAACACTCTTTACGGCTAAAATGACACATTTGTCTACCCAATTTTGTTTTACAAAGAACGACAGAAAACATATTTTTTTAACCACAATCTAACTTTAAAATTTATACAAATCAAGGCATTTACCCTACTAATATACATCTGTTTGCCATTTAAAATAAAACCGAAAGTGCGTTTTCTCTCTACGGAAAGGAGCAGGTACAGTTTACAGACAACCCAAAACTTTACAATTCGGCCCTTTGGCCATAAATCTAAATCACTTAATTTATTACTTGAGAGTGTTGACCGACTTTACAACAATTAATATTTATGACAACAACATTACTATCGATTCTCTAAATAATATAATTTAGCACAATATAAAAACCCTATAATTTTTCCCGCAATAAACGTTTATCAATGAATACCAAATAACAATAACACACAGACGCGAATTTTCCCGCTAATGAGTATAAAAGTAATAAAGTGATACCTGTAACCTATTAATGTTTGTCTAAATTCTCCCCCGGAATATCTGAATATTAAATACTAGTTTGATTACTTTAATAGTGCCATTATCGTTTGAATTCTACGTAACAGAAACCTTACAGAAAAAAAGTATACCGCTGATAAAAGGTCTACCGGGCGCAAGTTCGTCGGGACCTGTCTCTCCGTTGCGAAACGTTGCCGTCAATGCATTGATCAAGATGGGCATCAATTTGAACACTTTTTCGAATCCTTTTTGTAATTTCTTCGAATAAATTAATTTTGACGCTGCCTTTAGCGCACTTATCCTTAGAATTAAAATTCGGCCCTACATGATATCGGTTTTGGTTCAGACGTGAAGTAAGACTTTTTGCGATTAGATAAGGTCACTGTTAGTTAAGTTGCTTTCCTATTTGTGATGTTTTTTTATTTTTAAACATTAATAAATCAACACGTAATGTAGCAAATTTAATTTTTTTTACACGCTTGAATAGAGAATAAAACCCCCCTAAAAAAATTAATATTTGTATAAAATGTTGTTTAAGAGGTGCATTAATTATATTATTTGTTTGATTATATTGTTTGTATCACATATAAGTGGTTTTACACTACTTTTGTGATAATTTATGTTTATTCGCCCTGTATATTTATATTATGTAATTTTATATACAGGGTGTAACTAAATAAGTGTAAAACATTTAAGGGGGTGATTCCTCATCGGAAAAAAGATAGGATCTTTTATATAAAGAAACTTCATTGGAGCATCCCTTGTTAAGATACAGCCCCTTAAAGAGGGTACATAAAATTTGTTTAACAATTTTTTTCACAAGCACTAAACAAGTTACAATATTGAAATTAACCTGACATTTTCTACTACCAAAAAGACACTTAGCCAGAAATTTATTTGAAAACGAAACCCCTAAAATTTCGTTCCAACGTTACTTTTTGTCTTATTATTTGTTTACCATTTAAAAATTTATTTCCAATAGCCTGTTTTATTCTAAATAAAAAATGTCTCCCGAATTTTTTGTCCAAAATAAACCAGTTCGCAGCCAAAAATTTTTTTCGTTTTATGGCGATATCTATCTTGTTCGTAGTAGAAAATGTCAGGTTAATTTCAATATTGTAACTTGTTTAGTGCTTGTGAAAAAAATTGTAAAACAAATTTTATGTACCCCCTTTAAGGGTCTGTATCTTAACAAGGGATGCTCCAATGAAGTTTCTTTATATAAAAGATTCTATCTTTTTTTCGATGAGGAATCACCCCCTTAAATGTTTTACACTTATTTAGTTACACCCTGTATCACTCACCGGCACGAAAAACGGAGCAGTTGAATTTTTTTAAACAAACTTAAAATTTTAATGCTTTGTGATGTTTTATTAATATAATATCTTAAACATAAACAAAAAAAAAGGGTTTTAAGCATTTTCTAACAACAATTGAACCTTTATTTGAAGAAAAAAAGCATTTGTGAATAAAAATCAAAAATTGAACGGACTTCACTTCACTTCACTTCACTTCAAAGTGCATAGTTGGCTATGTAACCATGACCAACAATGCTGTTGTTTTCATTGTTTTGAGAAATTTGACAGATCGAAATACGTTTTAAAGTTGTGCTGCGTTTATTTCACCTACAAAATTATGGCTGTTAATCCCGAAATAGCGGCTGCTATTGTTGCGTTGCTTCAAGATGGAAGAAGTGAGCGATATGTTGCCCAACAGTATCACATATCCAATAGCACTGTGCACCGTATTTTTATACGTTTTTTGTAAACTGGAGCTTACACCAGACGACTTTGAACTGGTTCCCAACAAAGAACTAGCGCTCATGATGATCGGTTTATCATCTTACAAAGTCTGCGAAATCGTCATGCTACGGCTGTTGAAATCAGAAATCGACTTCATCACGTCCGGCAAACCAACATAAGCGAACGGAAAATTAGACGAAGACTCGGAGAAGCCAATCTTACCAGTCGTAGACCTGCAACAGGCCCAGAGCTTCTTAGGCGTCATCGTATTGCGCGATTTCAGTTTGCCAGAAATCATGAGCACTGGGGTGAAAATGAATGGGTGCGCGTTTTGTTTACGGATGAGTCCAGATTTAGCCTGCGGTCTCCAGATGGTCGTGAGAGAGTATGGCGAAGACCACAAGAGCGTTTCGCAGAATGTACCTTCAGTCCTAGGGTAGGCTACCAAGGAGGCTCAGTTATGATGTGGGCCGGAATTTCTATGGAGGCACACACAGAATTGTACATCCTTCCGAGAGGCTCCCTAACTGCTGCCAGGTACATTGATGAAATTCTCCAAAATTTTGTTGTCCCCTATGTTGACTTTATTGGAAATGACTTTCTTCTAATGCATGATAATGCCAGACCTCACATCGCCAGAATCACTCAACAGTACTTAAACGATGTAAACATTCCTGTTATGGAGTGGCCAGCGTTAAGCCCGGATGCGAACCCAATTGAACATGTTTGGGACATGCTTGGGCGAAGAATGCGAAGTCGTGTTCCTGCTCCTTTAACTTTAAATCAGTTGCAACAAGCTCTTTTAGAGGAATGGGAACATATTCCTCAAGAGGACATTCGCCACTTAATTTTTGGCATGCCAAGGAGGATGCAGGCTATTACGTGGGGGCAACACACGTTATTAAAAACGCGGCTCCCCAGTTTTTGCTAGCAAGTCGTTTCAGTTTTGATTAATTTAAGGTCATTTAGCAACAACACCAATTTGTGCTTTTTCGTCTTCGTTTTTTAAATTGTTACAAAACCATTTTTTTCTTCAAATAAAGGTTCAATTGTTGTTAGAAAATACTTAAAACATGTTGTTTTGTTTATGTTTAAGATATTATAATAATAAAACATCACAAAGAATTAAAATTTTAAGTTTGTTTAAAAAAGGCAACTGCTCCGTTTTTCGTGGCGGTGAGATTATTTTTTAAAGATGAATGAACATTATTATTATTATATTATTATTATTATCACTAAATTTTGCTTGCAACACAGCATTCTGGTGTGTTGGAACTTTAATTTCAATATTATGTTTTCTAAACAGAGATGATGTAAAATTAAGTAAATGGGATGGGTAATGTATTGAAAATTTTCTGTCCTCCAATCATTATGTAAGAATCTACTACTGACGATCACAGATGCTTCATTGCCCACATTATTGGTACCACACTCATTATTTATACAAAAAATGCTTAATTAAGTTTTGCTATTGTCCGACTTCAATAATATTGTTTGTGACTTTGGTTCCAGAATATGCTTCATGCCAAAAATAATATGCGAAAATAAACACAATCCAAACTAATTAAACAACGAAATTAGACTCCAAGAATTAAACAGAGGTAGAAATTAAATTAATTTTAATAACAGACACACGTTCATAATCATAACTAGATTCATAACAGTCCTAGGGTGCTATGATTGAACGTTTACGTTATCCGTAACGTACATGTTAGGCCGAGTTTTAACAGTAACGAGGCAAGTTCGTATGATGAAAAACTTTTTCCAACACATTACTGTTATTTTCCGCTTGATATGTTCTAATTTAACAGTTTTCCGTCATACCAACTTGCCTTGTTACTGTTAAAATTCGGCCCAACATGTACGTTATGGATATCGTAAACGTTCAATCATAGGACCCCTAGTCTATACGTTACAAGTCGATAACGTCAAATAACCAGTAACATTAGCGACTTCTAGCGCTGGTTGGAGCTATATGGAAGACATTTTCCTATTAAGATACCCGTCTTTGCTGTTACTTATATTTCCTTAGCTGATTGCAAAAACTGGCAGGTCGCTTTTTTACCAGCTCTTTTTGTATTTTGTAACATGTGGTTTGAATATTTTCTTGTTTTTCATTACTTTAAAAAACTTTCAATTTATTTTTTAACTTTTATACATACACTTTTTCATTACAACCTACGTTGTCCTTAGGACCTATCTTCTTTTTCTAATCTATTTATAATTAAAACAAACAAATGAATACAAAACCACCGAAGGATATTACAACTAATCGGAAACAATTTTGGCGTCAAGCTCATAAAAATAAATAATTACGTGATAAATGTGTTTCTACACATACACATTACTAATAATATGCCTCATGAATTATTTTCATTATCGTACAATTTAAATGCAAATCATCTTATGTTAATTTAGTAGGAGCTTCTCTTCGACCATTCATTTTAAAGTAGCATATAATTAAATTTTATAATTTTTTTTCGCTGCCGAATACGTTTAAGGGACCCTCGCACTCGTTGCTCGATAACAGGGCCGGTTCCAGCAAAAAACCAAACCTGCTATACCAAAATAATATAAAAATGAGCGTTAATACTTATATTCGGTGAAATCTTATTAATGTAAAACTTTTGACAGTACTGTCAAGTTTGATGTTTTTTAGGAAGTAGGTTTATGGGTTAGAAGAAGTTTTTAAACTCAAAATGTGTTTACTCAAAGATAAATTACAAATGAAAACGTATAGTTAACATTATTATTGTCGCCAAATGCTCGTACCAGGGGCTCGATTCTCGAGTTTACTCGAAAGTTTTCCCATGGGAAAAGATTCCACTACTTACATTCCCATGGTAATAGGTTATGCAATTCTCGAACTTGTCAGAATAGACGTTCCCATGGAAATAGTAGTTTCACGTATGTCTGATATTAAGTCCACGAATATTTTGAAACAACCAATAACATTAAAGATATTTTAAAATTTACTGTTGGCATTATTTGTATTTGTTGTGGTTTTTGGGTAACCGATTACCTGTCGACCCTCCGTGCTGGAGCAGGTGCCGTGCCGAGCAATCGCTAGCATGACCGAGGAACAAGTGAAAATATTCGATTATTATTAAAATTTAGTTTTTCTTTTTCACATGTTGAAAAGAAAAAGTAGCTTTTGTATGGAAGAGCGACGAAAGTTTCGAGAAACTAAGAAATTCTTTCGTTAACGGAAAAAATAAAATTTTCGAAAAGGTCTTATTAAATGTACTACAAATTTCTCAATTTGTGTTATTTGCCAGTCCCTTAGTAGCTCCCACAATTTCTAACTGATTTAGGAAAATCAGTTCATACAGTTTCTTAGTGAAAGATAAGTAAAAATAATAATACATAAATAAAATAATATCAATCTATAAATACGCCAAAAAAGATGTTTTAACTAGAATTTCACTAAAAATCCAAGATATCCAATATTCTTTGGTTGTCTTAGGCTTTCGTTAAATTTTCGACTTTAATGTGCAAACTCTAGTACAATTCCCATTGGAAAACACAATTTCCAATGCTCGTAAGCAGGGGAATATTTTCCCATTCTTCTCATTGGAAAATATTCTACCGCTTATGTCGAGAATACGAAAACTGAATTCCCATGGGAAAATTTTATTTTCCTATGAGAATAAAAGACGAGAATCGTCCCCCCGGTATCGGTATTTTGTAAATTATTGTTCATTGTATTGTCAACTTGTCCTTGTTCAATTGTGTTTTTAATTTTCAATTTGTTTACTTGATCTTATCGATGATTGTGAGCTTATTTTAAATTTTTGTATTGATTTTTTGTTTAAAAGTTGAAATATGTCGCATTGTTGTGTGATCCTAATAATGATTAATTTCAAATTTGGGTATAGGCTGTTCGCCGTCCGTTTTTCAATAATAAAAAAACATACATAATTTGTAAAAACTATAAGTGTTATAAACATTTTGAAGATAAGTTTAAAGTTCCTGGTATTTATTTGTTCTGGTACAAACTTTCTCCAAGACGTTTGAAGTGGCAGTATTACACCGTGAAAGACAAACCAGCATATTCATGCCTCACTTTCTATGCTACCTAACATATTTAATTTTTTTATTGATTTAATTTTTACTTATACTGTTTTTTATTTGTTCTATTACAAACTTTTTCAAGCCATTTGGAGTGGCAGTATTGCATCGTTGAAGACAAAACAGCCTAGTCAGCAGGGAAGAAATAGTCACTGTACTTTTTGTATTCATGCCTCACTGTCCCTGCTGCCTAACACATTTGATTTTTATATTGATTTAATTCAGATTGTTACTTATACTGTTTTTTTATTTGTTCTAGTACAAACTTTTTCAAGCCGTTTGGAGTGGCAGTATTGCATCGTTGCAGACAAAACAGCCTAGTCAGGGAAGTAATAGTCACTGTACTTTTTGTATTCATGACTCACTTTCCCTGCTGCCTAACACATGAAATGTTAACATTGATTTAGTTCAGATTGTTAAATTTACTGTTATTTTGTTTGTTCTAGTACAAACTTTCTTCAAGCCGTTTGGAGTGGCAGTATTGCATTGTGGAAGACAAAACAGCCTAGTCAAGGAAGTAATAGTCACTCTACCTTTTTTTTTATTCATGCCTCACTTTCTGTGCTTCCTGACAGATTTGAAGGTTGTAGGAAAAAAGGGGACTAAGTCACAATTACCAAAATGTGGTAAGCAAATTTAATTTAGACTGACTAAATACAAACTTTTAATACTTTAAGGTAATTGATTACTAAAATTTGTTATGTAGTATATAAGCTGCCTGATTATATTGTAGTTGTAATTTTTTAATCTAAATACTGAAAGTGTCAAACAAACAGTAGAAGAAGGTGCTAAGTCCTTGGACATAATTTTAAATGCACTGTTTTTAATTTTCTAATTTGGCTTATTACATGAAAACATTCAAGTATTTTACAAAATAGGGCGGTACCAATTCAATTTTAACAAAAATATGACTTAGCCACTTTTTTCTTCCTGCACCCTTCATTTGTTATATATGTTTATTAATATTAGTTTTTTTTGTTCCAGATAAAACTCTTCAACTGGTGTGGACAATGAAGCAACTTTAATTTCCAGCTAATTATCATACTAAATTTAATTATTCCATTTGTATGTTTTTTTCTTGGTTTAATTAATTAATTTTGTGGACCATGCTTTTTAATTTTTTGTACTAATAAATAATAAAATATTTAAACTTGTAATCAAGTTACAATTGATTCATACTACTCATTTTTTGCTTCATTACAATATAATTTTATTGCTTTAATAACGTGAAAACGGAGTTAGTATTAACAAATATTAATTTGACTACCACTTTTAAACTGTAAATATTGAATGACAATTTTGAATCTTACCGCGTTTTGTATTAACTAAAGTGACAGTAAGATGGAGCCACTTCCTTCCAAATAGTTCAAAGAGTTATCACACGGCGCTACAATACTGTCTCGAATTTTAACATGGCCGTTTCTATTCTAAAAGTAAGTGATCTGTTTCTCGTAATAGCGTCTCGAGACCGACTGCCTAGGGATGCGCGATACGATCCAAAATTACTCGATATTTTGGATCGATACCTACTTTGCTTTTCGATAAATTGCAAGTATCGATACATTGGCACTGCATCGATACCTTCACGATCCAGGATTGTTGGTGGATATTTTTATTTTTAAATTGCCGAAGAAAGACCAAAGATAATGTCTACTTATCTACATTTTTAGGTAAGTTATTTCATAAACATTTTTGTGTTATATTGTTTATTTAATTAGTTAAGATGTTGGGATAACTAAAAGAATTATTTTTTGGTTTTTATTTTTTAATTTTAAATATCTTTTAAGTAAGATGCAGTATCTTTAATTTAATTTACCTGTCAACCCCTATCTGTAGGGTTGCCAGACGTCACGCTTTTGGCGTATTTGCCAGGCTTTTTAACTTACTTGTACGCGCAACGCCACAATACGAAATTGCACGCTTTTGACAAAAATGCCACTCTTTTTATGCAAATGCCACGTTTTTTAATTTAAAGCCGCAAAAATAGACAAATCTCCGGGTGAAGGAGCCTTGTTTTTACGAAAAATAAGCTAGGGAACTTTTTTTTTAGAAATTTCACAACAAATGGTCTAAAAACGCTTGGTATTTGAACCTAATTCTCTGTCGTCACGGTTTTCACGCTTTTCACTTTCGGAAATCTAGTAACCCTATGTGGGAATAACAGTCCCACTGTTTTTTTTAAATTTCGGATCGCTAAACTATAGATATTTCGAGTATTGATAAATTAGCATTCGATATTTTACTGGATCGATATTTTACATTCTGATCCGTATCGATACCCAATATCGATTCTTTTAAGTGTATCGCTCAGCACTTGTGTTTTATAACCACTACAAATTGAAGTTGTCTCTAATAAAATTCAACTGTTTGAATCAAAAACAGGCACTGAAATTAAAACGCAATAGGTGCAACCTCATTAATGATACCCTTCTTCATTTAATGGTACCATTATTGATGCTTGTTTGTACAAATTGTGAAAAAATTCCAATTTAGGAGACTACACTAGACTACACCAGAAATTATTAAAAAAATCAACATAATAGTTTTGAACGATCAAAGAGTAGTCAAAATACCTGATATCAGCATTAGGAACCAAATTTTTTTTAAATTTTTTCATTAATTTGTTTTTACCATGTGGGTTCAAGCATAATTTTTATTCCTTTGTAGGAGTAAAAAATATTTCCAAACAATTTATATGTAATATAAAAAGTGTTTCCAGGAAAAAATTGATGAGAATTGTCAAAAATAGATATACTTTGAAAGGGGATTGCTGAGTAGGTTAATGCTGGAAGGTGTTGAAAACTATTTTGTGCAGTTTTAGTGTATTTTCACATATCTTTCACTGTTTTTAACTGGTGCCAATAAGGTCTCAATTTTTTGGTAGATTTGACTACTGTTTTCCTGTTATCGCCTCCTGGTTTCATTTATTTATACCTCTTTATATTCCCTCATTTTGTTGCTTAAAATACTGCGGAGAAATGTAAATATAGTTTAGATATAAGTGACTTAGTGCCAGACTTGCCCAATTAACAGAATTTCAAAACAACCTTTTTTACGTATATTATTAATTTAATAGTAGGGGAGAGTGTCGTACCTTGGGACGCATGTTCCTTGGGACAAAAGAGCCACAGCCGATATCTCTCGACATTCAGTGAAAGCGATCGAACAGGGCAAGAGTGGTATGCAGACAGTTGATCTTCCCAGTGTGATTTAAAATTCTAAACCGTACACGTGCTCTGTAAAATATTTTCGTTTTTGTGCTCACTAATTTTACTTTTGTTTTCTCACAACTGTGTGTGTTTGGATCCTGTTTTGGAGTTTTAACAAAGTCGGACAATGTAAGTGTACTTCAGTATCTTCTCTTTCTTTTGATGATATGAAATACCTGCTATTTCTAATCTACAAAGTTTTACCAGCCGAACTCAGCAAAGATGCATAACATATACATTGGGACAGCAAATTGCATGAACCTTGGGACTGTCCTAAAGTACATGCAATTTTTGTTATTGTAAAACATTGAAACCGAAGATATTCTCTCTGTTGGGTTTTCTCCAACTTTTAATTTTTTACAGATTTAGCAAGATGCCACGAAGTAAAACTGGCAAAAAGATAAATCCTGTTGTTATTTCTAATCTCAAGTTAGCTGTTAAAGACGTTCTTCAGCATAGTGCAAGTGTGAGAGATGCAGCAGCTGCTTATAATGTAAGTAAGTCAACTTTAGCACGCCACATTAAGCTTCACTGCGAATCCGGCAAACACGACTTTGAATACTCAGCTACCAATGCCGTAAAAAAATGTTCACGGAGGAAGAAGAGAAACAGCTTGAGGACTATTTGTTGTTTTCATCTCGACTCCATTATGGTTTAACCAAACAAGAAATCCGGGTATTGGCTTATCAGTAAGCTGAAAGGAATAACAAGAACATGCCAGAAATATGGAAGATAGAGAAAAGAGCTGGTAGAGAGTGGCTTCGCTGGTTCCTGAAGCGTCATGAAAAATTGTCATAGCGAAAAGCAGAGGCAACCAGTTTGTCACGTTTAACGAGTTTCAACAAAAAAAAAACGTGTCCGAATTTGTTGACAAACTAAAGAAAGGCCAAGAAAAATACAAGTTCTCGGCGAGTAATATATATAATGTTGACGAAACTGGCAACAGTACGATTCACGTTCCACCTCAAATTGTTGCTGCTAAGGGAGTAAAACAAGTAGGCTCTAGGACGTCAGGCGAACGTGAAATCATCATTACTATGATAGCCGGTATTAGTGCTATAGGAAACCACGTTCCACAATGCTTATTTTTCCGAGAGTGCATTTCAAAGAGCGCCTCCAGGTACTATCGGAGCTGTTAATCCTTCATGGTAATCAAACAAAGAAAAACTCCTTACACCTTATGAAGCATTTCATCGCCCATGTGAAACCATCAAATGATAATTCCGTTCTTCTGCTGTAGGATAACCATGAGAGTCATATTTCACTTCCTGTGATTGAATTGGCCAAGGAAAATGGTGTTGTATTCCTCACATTTCCACCGTACACATCCCATAAATTACAGCCCTTGGATAGGACTGTGTTTGGTGCTTATAAGACCTTTTACAATCAAGCTGCTAATGAATGGATGCTTCAAAATCCGGTAAAACCACAGCAAAACATCACGAAGGGGTTTGCGGTTACAGGTACTTGTCCTCTAAATTGATAAATTTTTGGCGATGGCGAATTTTTAAGCGGTTTCGTCACAGACCGAGCAGGTTCAGCTGAGGTTATAACAAAACAAATTGATGATCTTGACAAGCCTGGGCCATCGCATCAGAGCACAGTTAACCCAGAAATGATAAGATCCTATCCAAAAGCTGCACCTAGGAAGACAAAATGAGGCAGAAAGAAAGGCAAATCCATGATATTAACGGAAACACCAGAAAATGAGATCGAAGTGGAATTTTTGAAGAGGCAAGCAAAAAAGTCTAATCATAAAGTTTGAAAAGTGACAAAACAAGTTTTTGATGGAAGCTCAGACGATAATGTAGAAATAGGATCTGTGCAGAACTCTAGTGATGACGACGATTATTTGGATAAACTAGTTGAAGATGCAAATGCCGAGAAAGATGAAGAAATAACTATGGAAAATGAAATGATATTGTAAGGAGACTTCGTGTTTGTAGAACTGAAGGGAAAAAAGACTACAACACTGCATAGCTGAAATTAAAAATATTTTAGAAGACGCTTTTGACTAACTTTTAACTAAAAACAAATAATGAACAGTAACAAATTTGTGAAGACTGAGCAGGTTTATGAAATAATCGAATCAGAAATTTTTAAAAAATTGTCAAATCCATCAGTCGTGGGTGGATTCGAACGCCTAAATGAACAATTCTCTTTTCAAATAGACTTCATGCCTTTCAACATGTACTAGATAATAAAGATATTGAGTATATGGGTATCTTTTTCTCGTCATTCGCCTTGTATCCCCATTTGTTGGTCTTGTCCCGAGGAACATGCAAGGATATCCCAAGGTACAAGCCCTGGTTGTACCTTGGGACATTTTGCAATATATTTTGTCATTCAAATGTCATAAATATTTTACAGCATATTATTCCCAATAACTTCCCTCTAAATAGCAGAAATACCACTTAGTACGTAAGACATGATTAAATTAATTTATATTTGAAAATATTTATACAAAAATTTAAAAATATAGAATCGTCCCAAGGTACGACACTCTCCCCTATATTACATTCCGAGCGGGGAAGTACTCTATTACAGCCGAGCGTCCAGATAGATTACTGAGGTGCGAAGTATCGAGGTAAGCTACAGACGCGAGCCTAGAATGAGTTCCCCCGAGGTATGTACACGATTTTACTCAAAATCTGCTATTATTTTATATAAGTTTCAAATGATAATATTGATATTAATTTCTATCATAATTTGATACATTTTCTTTATACAAAGATACCTGTGACACCGTTGCTAGGCAAAATAATAAGTTGGTTGAATCTGACAGTTAGGTAATAATTTTGCTAATTACACATTAAACTGCACTTTTAATAATAAAATAGTTTTTCTAATTTTGACATATAGAGTGACAGTTTTTATAATCGCAGCAAGTGTCAAAATTATCCAACTTTACGCAACCATTTGCATAATGTTGAACATTATGAAACTGGTTTCGAAAAATTTATTATATCACCAGTTACGGAAATAAAAAAAAGAAAAATAAGCCTTTTTGGTTTTAAAATCAATAATATATATTATTATTGAAAGAGTATATTAAAGAAGGGCAGATTAACTTATAAAAATAGACTTTGTTTAAACTTACAAGTTAGTAATAATGTTTGTTTTGGTCCTTATTTTCTATTCTAATTCAGTACAAAATAACCCACTTATTTGAAAAGTAAATAAAAATAAGCCGTATAAACACTACAAGTCGTTGAGAATTAATAATTTATATGTAATATGTTCTGTCAATAAAATGATGCATATGCAATTAACAATACAAGAAAGTAATAGTATTGGGTACTTAGAGGTCAGTCATTTCTTACCAAAACACAATTTTATAAATAATTTGATCAAAAGTAGAAAAAATATTGTATGTAATCCATTACGAAATGCCGTTTTATGTAACTCGTGCTTTGCGCGTCCCGCAAATCTTCTCTCGTTACATAAAGTAAGGTATTTCGTAACTGGTTTCATAAATATACTTACAAACATGTCCGATAGTTAACTTTATTGTACCACACTAGAATTACAAATAGCTGCAGAATAAACTACCTAATGTATGATTCCGAAAAAAAGCAGGAAGAGATACGCAAACACGAAGCACATAGTGACATTTGCTAGCCGGGAAAGTGACACATGCTAGTCGGAAAAGTTACTTACAAGCTAAGGTAAGTAATAGAGTGTTTTGAAAGGTTTAAATCGACAAATTGCTGACCGATTTTTAGTGAAATTATTTCTGTACGATCCCAAGTCTATTCTTTAAAATTATTCGTTTTCGGTTCCAACAAGATTAGACAGTTTTGTCTAGTAGATTTGGGTAAAATGCTTTGATCTCGATTTATTCACTTTTATTAATTTCAAAACAGTCGTATATTTTTGTGCATGCCCATTCTTTAAAATTATTCGTTTTCTATTCCAATATCTATACCTAAAGATTAGAGAGTTATGTCTAGTAGACAAAGGTAAAGTGCTTTGCCAAGGCAAATAATAATAATAAAAGCCGTCCCTTCCCCTACACAAGTCGTTCAGTCGACTTCAGGGGTTGAAATTCACTCGTAAAGGGGTGAATTAGGGAGAGTATTATTATTATTATTATTATTATTATCTCCATTTACTCACTTTTAATAAAATGTTGGTTAGGCAAATTATAAAATAAATTTAAGACTTTTTCTTAATACAGTACTGTTATATTTACACAGTTTTAAGTTTCAATTTATATTCAAGGTGAAGAAATATAAATTTATTTAAGTACTATACTTATTTGATGAAAATTAATATAAGTACAAATGTTTTGTATTTTTCAACTAGAATACTGGATTAATTTTTTTACTTCATCATTAATGCTCGTAATAGATATAGAACAGATGCATAATGCATTGAAGATACACGTGTGCTGACATCTGACATGGGTTTGGGACCGGCCCTGTTTCTTGGCTTAATGAATGGAGGCTTGGATGGATGGATGGATGGATGGATGGATGGTTCGGTAGACGAAAAAGGGGTCCAACCCTTTCGCAGATTCTAATTAAAAATTTGGACCCCGTCATGTTATCAATTTGGTATTAATCGATTCTTGTAAATTGTGGCAATTTTACACTAGATCAAATATTTTCGTAGAAAGTGATTTTTATGGGTTTCCGCTATTATGGGTGTTCCAAATGAACTATTTTGACTATTTTTCAGAATCTATAACAATGAATATACTTTTTTGAGTTGTACTTGCTTAAAAAATTATTAATATTAGTCACTGATGTCATCAGTATCATGTAAAGGTACAGTTACATCTGACATTTATTGCATGATATTTATGTCTGACAGTTATTCAGTCCAGTGTAAACACACAAAAATTTCTCTCGGACATATATTTTTTAGTGTTTACACTGGAATAAACAACTGTCAGACATAAATATCATGCAATAAATGTCAGATGTAACTGTACCTTTAGATCAAAATGTTTGTATAATAATATTTAAAAGTCAAAATAGATCTTAACGTTTAATATAATGGTGGTTTACAGAAAAATGTTTAAATAAGTTAATTTATAGATTTTGATCATCAGGGAAGCTATAAAACAAAACCACACTGTGTAAGTAATTGAATTAAAATAATTTTCAAGTACTTACATCTCTGCGAGAATGGTTACATCGATGATTTAAAAATATTGAAATAAAGGTCTAAACTGAATAAAACTAGAAAGTCAACTTATAATAACATATTATTGTTAAAATATTTAACATTGTCTTTGATTTAACCATCATACTTGTAAAAATGTTCGACCATGTGTTAGATGAAGTATTGCTAATTTTAAATTTTAAATGAAATTTCAACTCAAGTCAGCAAGGGAAATCGTTAATTGTGGTAGATGACATGAATATGATGGGAACTTTTTTTATAATACGCGGCAAAGTTTGAAATTCGTACTGGCCACTTTTCAAACTTGAGAACTCATTTTTATGGTTATTATCTAATTGTAAAAGAAAAGAACACATTTCACTTAGGTATTTTGTTTGTCTTTTTGTTAATGCAATTTTATTCCTTTGATATGCATGCCATTTCTAGAAATGATCTCTTAGAGTAAATATTTTCTGCTATAATAATTTTGACTGAGTTATTTGATGATCCAATTCATTAACATGGCTTGTCAATGCAAACCGTTCTGGGTGTTATAGACCGTCAAATAGTGACCGATTTAGGTGCCCTATTTACGCATACAAGCCTCGAAGAGGGTTGAAAAGTACATCGATGTTAAGTAGAAAAAAAGAAAACTTATGAGTGGCTCTTGGGGATAACACATGGAAAATTAGATTTTCCTTGTCAGAAAAATTTTCCGACCCCAAAATGCACTTATACATTCGGGTCATTCAAGAAAATATGTTTTTTGGACTAGTAACGATGTACGTTTTCATACATTCGATGGGCTTGTGTGGAAAAATATGGCAAAATCTTGATTTTTTTTTTTAGAAGATTAGGCCCTTATTTTAACCCTTTAGCCACTTGCAACAATAAAGCCTTTGGTTTTCCGAAGCCCAGTTCTATTAATTAATAATATATTGAAAACGGCTTGTGTGGAAAAATGGGCACAAATAACTTTTCGTTTTTGTTAGGGGAAATTTAATTTTCTATGTGTTATCCCCAGCAGTCACTCGTAAAATTAAGGAGGTCCTTTCGCCACCCCTTTCGCCACACCAATGTTAAATAAAAAATATTAGATTATGACTAACATTTATTTTTTTTCTTCTAATAGTTGAAGTCCTTATTTATCTAATAGTAAACTTTTAACTATACCTTACCGTGCAAATTTTTAAGAGTCAAGTAACCTAGTTGAAAATTTTTTGTGATTTTTTAATATTAATTTCTCAATAAATTCCACGGTAACCTATATATTTTATTGTAAAAAACAGAACCTAAATATTTCAAAAACTTTATTTTTAGTTTTTTTTTTCTACTCCATCTAATCAATAAATAATAGTATACTTAATTATAATTCAAAAATTGTTGTTGAAGTCTCACTTCCTCGTAAGACACGGTACAAATACTCACATTTAAAATTTATTTTTCTCAAAAATTTGCACGGTAAGGTGTAGTTAAAAGTTCACTATTAGATAAATAAGGACTTCAACTATTAGAAAAAAATTAATTTTAGTCATAATCTAATATTTTTTATTTAACATTGGTGGCGAAAGGACCTCCTTAAAATCGATGTACTGTTCAACTCTCTTCGAGGTTTGTATGCAAAAATGTGCCACCTAAACCTGTCACTATTTGACGGACTATTATCTTCGATAGCATTTCGTTACTGCCCTTGAGGTATGACTAATAGATTTTTTGCTACATGTTAAACACAGTATGCAATAGTTGACGTTTGTCCGAGATGTCATCGATGTTTTATCTTTAACTTCCCAGCGGTCGAGTGCCGACTGGGCGCGTCTCCGGGTGTTGGGTAGGAAAACGGCCGGGATTTACTGATTAGTGGTAGACATAAGTAAAGTGAGAGAGCCGAAAAACTCTCAAAATCTTTTGCGAAGGCTACCGCCGCGCATTATAGAAAAAAAAACAGAGGTATGATACTTAGCCGACGAAATCTCGTCCAGTTTGCACATGCCGTATTCCGTATTGTGGTGTGGAATATGGTTATCTACGCCTAATTCGTTAAAGCCTTCCACCACAATACGTTACCGTGACGTAGAGTATTAATGTACGTAATATCAAACCTTCTTTTTATAGTATTATGACGGCCGCAAACCAACTCCACCAATCTAAGATATGAGGAAACGTGCCGATGGATGGATTGTTGCATGGTTACATGTGGTATCTAACGTTTCCCCGGGGTATTAGCGACGCCCCATTGTATCTAGTAGTGCCAGCGCATGCGTCGGTCGACTTCTCCTTCTCGTAGGACTATATGGACACAAACAAGATTTTTATAAAGGAACAGCAGAAATACGCCACTCCAAAATATAATCGGACGGAGCCTGCTATCCGAAGCGATCAAACTCCCTCGTCCTCTCATATAGGACAACCTCACAAGTGGGGGAACAAAAATAAGGGGTAAAGAAAGTAGAAAAAATACTATTATCAGTGGGGACGATACCCTCATTGATGGAGAACAAAATGGGGGAATTAACATTGCTCAAGTGAATATCCATCACGCCAAGGGAGCATCAGTTGTGATTTACAGGACATTCACTAAAAACCAATTAGGGATCGTACTGATCCAGGAACCGTGGGCCTACAGAAACCAGGTAAGAGTAATTACATGTAAAGGTAATTTATCACAGTAGTGATAAAGTAAGGAATAATATTAAATATTCCTGTCTTTCAGAATTCATGACGCAGGATCTCGTCCTAATTCAAGCATACCTCGAAATGGAATGAGGCGACAATATATAGTAATAGCTTCTAGTTACTTCGTAGGGGATGGGTCTGTACTACACTCGGAAATATCGAGGTTAGAGGAGAATATATTTGTAATAAGAAACTTATTTTTTAAAATATTGGGAATACTCCAACATTTGTAACAAGAGCAAGAAGTGAGGTATTAGATATCACATTAAGTACACCGAGCATTAAAGATCTAATATCGAATGAATCAGGTCTATCTGATCACAAGTGAATTGTGTTTTAAGAGCCACACGCTTGATACATTTCTTGGGAGGAATAATAGAAAACAGACTAGCTCTGGAAAGCGATCTAGAAAAATTTATTGAGAAATTCCTTAAGACATATGGGACGTTCCTTGGAACAGTAGCCTATCAAACTTAAGATACGAAGTGCGGAAACAGGACCAAGCCAAGCACAGCGGATATTGGCAATGCTACACCAAGTCACTTACTACATACAACATAGAAATAAAGAGAGGTAAACGTAGCAGCTACTCAGCTTCAGGACATTTTGTGAGGAGATAAATTCTGCACCTGCGGTAAGAATATTGCACAAGGCTCTGGCAAAAAGGAGAGTGAATACAGTCATGACTCTAATGAAACCAAATTGAAGCTTCACGGAGAGTGAGGAGGAAATAACTTGTCTCTTACTCAAAACTCACTCTCCTGGGGGCACACCTTTTTTAATAAGGATCACAAGTAAAGTAATCAGACCCCCAAGAGAGGGTGTTCGATTGGCCAAACACATTTGCAGCAGCGGTTGAAGGAGGCCGTGATAACTTTTAAACCATTTTAGTCTCCAGGTATGGATGGAACATTTTCTGCCCTGGAGAAGGCTGTTAATTATTACATCAAAACAAAAATTCTGGACAAGGTGCCACTTCACCACAGCTAGCACGCACACCAAGTAGGAAGATCTACAGAAACTGCCCTGGTACAGATGACTGATAAAATTCAGGATTCACTGACAAACAAAGAAAGAGTCATGTGTGCCTTCTTAGACATGGAAGGAGCCTTTGAAAACACGCCACACGAATCTGTGGAAAGAGCACTCGCATACAGTTAAGTAGATAACAGCACATCCAAATGGATGCAGATAGGGCAGGACACCATCTCCATTTGCACAACCCTAAGATGTCCATAAGGAGGAGTTATATACTCACTAATGTGGAGCCTAACCGTAGACGAACTTCTATGGAGAATGACTGACCTCTGCATACCCTGTCAAGGTTATTACAACATGGTCATATTTGCTAGAGGTAAGTGTGTAAATAAATATCTTGTGTGTTATAGTCTCCAAAGTGGACTAGATTACCCCCAAAAGATGGTGTCAAAAGGTGGGACCCAAACAACACTAGTAGTATTTTTAAGAAAAATAAATGTCAATCAAATTGGGCAGGATAGATAGAACAGAAAAAAGAAGTCAAATATCTAAGCCTAACCCTGGACTACAAACTTTTCTGGAACATACATGAGAAGGAAGTAGTAAATAAGGCCACAAAAGCCCTATGATATGTAGAAACATTGCAGGTAAAAGATGGGGATTTAACCCGAAGATACTGCGATGAATGTATACAACAAGAGTGAGACCAATTATCACTTATAGGGCTGTAGCCGGGAGTAACAGAACTAGTTTAGCTACTTCGAGAGCTAATATCTCAAAAGTACACATACTATCCTGTGTTTGCATCACCCGTGCAATAAGAACCTGTCCTAGAAGACCTGGCAGAGTTAAGTAGTCAAAAAAAGGTGAGTGCCAGGCCATGAGGGATATCAGGGCAACTAACGAAAAGGCCGACGAATTAGCCCGAGAAGGCTCAGATAAGGCCGTGAAAGGCCCTGAGAAGGCTCAGATAAGGCCGTGAAAGGCCCCGAACTCTTCTGTGAAGTATTGTGCAAGGCATCTATGCAAAAAGAGTCTCAGGAATGGTAGAACAACTATCCAAGATTGAGACAGGCCAAACAGTTCATCAAGGAACCATAGGCCAAGTTCACGTAAGACCTACTAATTCAAAAGCGTCAAATCGTTAGGATAACAGTATTCTTACTGGACACTGTCACCTTAGAAGGCACATGAGTGTCATCAATCTAGCAGAAGGAGCAACTTTGTGCAGGGTCTGTGAAGAAGAAGAGGAAACATTATTTTAAGTCCTGTGCCAATGTGAAGAAAGGCTAGCTAGAATGAGGTTTTTAGGCGAAGAAAAGCCAAACTCATGCAACTACATGCGGAAGCCACCTTTAAAGCTACTAAGTCTAATAAAAAAAGCCCAAGCTAGACGACATACTCTAAAACAAACAAACTAACTCCTACAATAGATCTGAGAAGGTCGCGGTGGACAAGGACAAACAACGTCCAACTCCTTGTTAATCTAATCTACGGCCACAATGAACGTGATTTTAAATCATACCCTTCTACATTTAATGATAGAGAACGTAGCTAAAAGTACAAAATATTAGCTTCAGGACCAAAGATACTTGGGATATGCTTTAGTACGAAATGGGAAAAAAGTACAGTTTTGTGAAAATCTTCAAAACCACAGCTGGCAGCAATAAAGAATGGAGCCAAGAATTTATAGTGATTGCAACCGAGAGACATTTTATTCAGTGGTATACAGATGGTTTCAAAACCAGAGAAGTAACCATTTCAACATCGAGAGAAACTATCGCAGACAAGAAATTATTATCATGCTTGCTAGCCAAGCAGCCATCAAAGGGCTGAGGTCATACATAGTCAACTCATAAAATAGTCTGGAGATGCCTGGAAAAACTGCACGGCATGGTATCACCAGTAACACATTATTAGAAGATATTGAAAAACAATTGGGCCGTAGAAGAACAGATAACTAAAATAATCTCTTGTCGTTAAAACAAGCATAACTAATAAAGATCGAAAGCCTGAGCAAGAACAGGCTACGCGAAGGATTTCTTATCGGACATTGCCGACTCGAAAGATACCTTAGTAAAAAGAGAAATAGTGAGTGTAGATTCTGTAAGGAGAAAGATGAAACCTCCACTCACATTTTAACTAAATGTGTAGCACTCGTGAATCCAAGAATCCGAAAATCCAAGGAGCATACCAAATAGAAAAGGACGGTCTACCTAACTTGAAGCCACTCAAAATATCGCCGTTCCGGTGGAATAATAATAATAATATCGGAATATTGACGTAACTGCAATTTTTTGCAAAATCGAGTTATTGCCATAAATGGATCCAAAAAATCAGTGTTTATTTGGTAAAATAAAGACGTACGTGTAGTACCATTTTTTTCCGCCAGATGGAAGTTGTGCGCTTATTCCATTTTCAGATATTTAAAGCATATTTCGCGAAAACAGCGCCGCAAGTGTCAGTTGTTTCTCAACCGCGGAGTGGAACGGACGTTGCTAAGTGGAATAAAGACGCAAGTGATAATTTTGCCTACCAGAATACGATTAGTTTCCAAGCTTTTGGGAAAACAAAGACGTAAGTGTATTATGTGGCCGTATTAAAAAAAAAATAGTTTGCTTAAAAGCCAGAAATACAAGAAAAATTTCCATAAGTGTACTTCATTCATTTTTTAGAAAAAGGTTTTCTCTTAACTAAAATTTGCGTAAATGTAGCAAAGTATGTATAGAAATTATATTTTTTATTTAATTTTAGATAAGACAGCCTAATTATTGATGCGCTTTTTGTCTTTAATAAGTAGCTAGATACCTACTACTTACTTATTAAAATAAATTTAAAACAATTATAAAATAGAAGTTATCTGTTAATGGATTTGTCTTTAATTATTTTTAGATTCCTAATTGCTGCCTATCTGTATGCTGTGTAACGATTTGCAATAAAGTCAATAACACATAAATTTTTAATCCGCGGGCACACGCAAAACGAAACAGATGCTATCCATAGCATAATTGAAAAAAAATTAGAAGATCAAAAAAGTCTGGACCCATTTATGTCCCAGACCAATATGTTTCGATGATCCATGATGAAATAAAAAGGAAATAAGATTGAAGTTAAAGAAATGGGATTTGAAAGTTTCTATGATCTGAAAACATTATTTGACGACATGGGCCTAAACATTGCTGAAAATGTTGATGGTAATGAATTTAAAATAAATGAAGTTAAGATTTTGGAGTTTTAGGAAGGAAGTGAATTAATTCGCTATAAAACTAGCTATGGGCAAGCTGAATGGTCTTCTTTAAATTTCAAAGCTAAAAGAAGACGGTCCGAACTACAAGACATTAAAAATCTTACACTTAAAAAAGCTTACTCAAAGCCTTTGCAGTTATCCGAAAATAAAAAAGGGATATAAAAAGTTTAATAAAGAGCAAGCTGATACCAACATTCTACAGATACTTTTATTTTAAAATAAGTATTTTTAAAGTTTCATTCTCTAATAAGGTATAGTTAGTTACATTTTAAAATTTTTGTGAATTATGAGCTTATTTTTTTATTTTGTTATGTATTTTTGTTGTAATAAAAAGGACACAACTCCTAACGTGATCTTTTATTTTTGTTCAAACAAAGACGCAACTATCAAAATACATTTTCGCCTTAAGGGCACGGAAAAGCCACATATTCCATTTTATTCTACCTATTTAACAAGCTATTTTCTCACAAAATTACGATTATCATAAAAACTTTCTTTTAGAAATAATTAATTAAAGGAAAAGTAAATTGTTTTTTGTCTCTCCTGAAAGTTTTACCAATTTGCAGTTACTTCGATATTTCATCGGAACGGCGATATACACTTTCTTGAGAAGATTAAAAGGGTCTTTATAGGTATCGAGACTTTCCTCGATGCATTAGCAACAAAAGGAGGCGTATCAGTACAGTAACATAACATAACATAACATAACATAACATAACATAACATAACATAACATAACATAACATAACATAACATAACATAACATAACATAACATAACATAACATAACATAACATAACATAACATAACATAACATAACATAACATAACATAACATAACATAACATAACATAACATAACATAACATAACATAACATAACATAACATAACATAACATAAAATAACATAACATAAAATAACATAACATAACATAACATAACATAACATAACATAACATAACATAACATAACATAACATAACATAACATAACATAACATAACATAACATAACATAACATAACATAACATAACATAACATAACATAACATAACATAACATAACATAACATAACATAACATAACATAACATAACATAACATAACATAACATAACATAACATAACATAACATAACATAACATAACATAACATAACATAACATAACATAACATAACATAACATAACATAACATAACATAACATAACATAACATAACATAACATAACATAACATAACATAACATAACATAACATAACATAACATAACATAACATAACATAACATAACATAACATAACATAACATAACATAACATAACATAACATAACATAACATAACATAACATAACATAACATAACATAACATAACATAACATAACATAACATAACATAACATAACATAACATAACATAACATAACATAACATAACATAACATAACATAACATAACATAACATAACATAACATAACATAACATAACATAACATAACATAACATAACATAACATAACATAACATAACATAACATAACATAACATAACATAACATAACATAACATAACATAACATAACATAACATAACATAACATAACATAACATAACATAACATAACATAACATAACATAACATAACATAACATAACATAACATAACATAACATAACATAACATAACATAACATAACATAACATAACATAACATAACATAACATAACATAACATAACATAACATAACATAACATAACATAACATAACATAACATAACATAACATAACATAACATAACATAACATAACATAACATAACATAACATAACATAACATAACATAACATAACATAACATAACATAACATAACATAACATAACATAACATAACATAACATAACATAACATAACATAACATAACATAACATAACATAACATAACATAACATAACATAACATAACATAACATAACATAACATAACATAACATAACATAACATAACATAACATAACATAACATAACATAACATAACATAACATAACATAACATAACGTATGGAGTAGAACTTCCATTTGCAAAATAAATATTCAGGTATGCAGCACTACGTTTGAATAAAAAAAATACATAATATACACAATAAAATACCTTTTTTCTCCAGCGTTCTGTATCTTTGCTATCAACTAAATACCATCATAGTTTCATTTTCCGTAATGATTGTTGCTAAAACATATAAGTTTTTAGAATGTGATGTACACAAAGTATTAAAAAGATAAAGTGATTTGTTGCGATCCTATTTTTGCTTTAGCTTGTATCCGATTGATATTTGCAATTTAAATATTATCATGTTGGTTGATATTTAAAAACTCCCGTACCGCGAACATTGACTTTTTACATTTATTTGGAAGAGGGAGTCGAAACCGAAAGGGGAATGGGTAGATTGGCAGCCTCATAAAAATGTATGGCTGGAGAACAATACAACAGACGAATTCATGTGTTACCTCAACTCCAAAACAGTTAATTAATTTTTTAAACGAATCGCATTGCCGATACGAAACCATTCAGTCGACCCGCGGTCAATATTTTAATAATCCTTTATAATATTGTTTGAATGTCCAGTAAAAAATACAAAAAAAAAAACAACGAATCCCCGTTTCCCCACGTTCATTGTAGTGGGATGAGTTTTAATTTACTGTATACATAAAAAAAGGTGGTTGCCATGGTGGCAAACAGGGTGTTGTGAATGTATACAAATAAACAGTCATTGCGGAATATTCATTCGATAATTTTTTATATTAACAGACAATCTGTTAATTATTACTTGATTTAATAAGCTGGATTTATTTCCTTTAAATTTTATTTTGGAGGCATCGCAAAATAGGTGCTGAAAATAATTGCAACAAGTAATAAAATTAAATTTAAGAAACCGACTTCAAAATTTTGAAGATGTCCTTAAAAATTAAGTTTTTTATTTTCTCATAAATCATTAGATCCTGACCAATTATATATAGGACTAACCCTGATGCATTTCCTTTCTAACAGAAATTAATCATAGAAATCGAACAACGTGGTAAAGAATTATCGCTGAAAATACATAAAAAATAAAGAGTTTGATGATTTTATCATGAACATATCATTAGATCTTGACCAAATTTTTGTGGGACCACCCTTGAGGTATCTAAAAAAAAATAATGGAAATCGGACAACGAAGTAAAGAATTATCGCTGAACATACATACAAAAATTATCATGTTTTGGGTTAGTACTTTACATTTTAATTACAAACAAACTTTACTAGCTCAAAATAATACTGCAATAAATTTTTTTTTGAAAATGTCAATTTACGTCTAAACACAAACTCTTCTCCACAATCCAGCAAAAACGTTACGCAACATCTGTATCTGTAACGTGTGGAGGGTGGGTTACCCCCCACGGCACTTAGACCTGAATAGGACCATTATGCATTATCCTAAGATGACAGGCACCTCCTAGCTTGTGAGCCAGCCTACAGATTTAATGTAGTTGACAACGTCGCCAAGGGGTGCTTCTCTTATATCGGTCGGTGTTAGTCGATACTCGCCGAACACAAATCTTCTAATAAATGAGAGCGTCGAGCAATCGTAAAGGATATGTTTGATGGTCTCATCTTCTTGTTCGCAACTTCTACAGAGTGCGGATTTTGACAGCCCCATGATATGAAGATGCTTCCATACTTAGCAATGACCAGTCAGAATGCCAATGACTAGGCGCAGATTCTGTTTAGTCACAATCAAGTATTTGTTTGCTGCAGGGTTGTCAGGATAACTTAAAAGCTACCGATTTTGTCAGGCCAATAGAAGGGCCAGGTCCAAAAAGTATTTGGTTGGCTGCTTTCTTGGCTAGTGAATCAGCAAGACGATTACCTTTCGATGTGGCCTGACCTTTAATCCATCTTAAGGTGACCACATTGTTGATGGATACTTCGGCAAAAGCTTCATGACATTCTAGGACTAACCCTGAGTAAATTCGTGGTCTGTTCAAGGTGAGTAGTGCTTGTCTGCTATCTGTATAGATGAGCATGTTCCTTATAGTGATATTGTTCCTGGTGATTTCTTTTGCTGCTATAAGAATCCCCGTTAGCTCTGTTTGAACCACAATGGCACTATTGCTCACAGCCCATTTTATGTTTAGGTTTAAGAATCCGGAGTATATTTCACATCCTGAGCCTTGTTTGTTTTAGAACCGTCGGTGTAGATATGAATCGTACCTGCCACTTCCGGCTCTTCTATTTGTTCTATCATAACTTTCGGTGAGAAGGAGTATATGTTAGCTTGAAGCAGTGAGAGCGTATCGAGCGCCTCCTGCCCAAAGCGACGTCTTGCCTCACCAGATCCTACATCAGGTTCTATTCCAACCGTGCGAAAGCGTGTCATTATCGTCAGAGCAACCTCCTTGATGTAAATATCAAGGAAAGTGAGACTAAGAATGACTTCCATTGCCCTGTTCGGTGTTGTTTTCATGGCTCCTATTATGTTGAGACATGCTGTTCTTTGAATTTGTTTTAGTTTAGGGATAGCTGTTAATTTTTGGGTTTTTGGTACTCAGACAACTTCACCGTGTGTTAGCATAGGTCTTATGATAACCGTGTAACTCCATGCGACGACTCTGGGAAAGAAACCCCAGGTGCGCCCCACCCTTCGGCGGCATTGTTTATAAGCAATTTTTAACTCGATTTTCTAAATGCGAGTTCCATGTTAACTTTCTGTCAAAGGTGAGACCTAGGTACTTCACCTCTGTTGCAAAGTTTAGTTTTGTATTTAGGAGTTCTGGAAGTTTTACTTCCATTTTCATCCTTTTCCTTGTAAAAAGGATCATTTCTGTCTTCTTAGGATTGATAGACAGTGAATGGCCCTTGCACCACTGTTCGATAATTTTTAGAGCTACTTGCATTTGTTCACAGAGTATGTTCTCAAAATTCCCTGTTCGCAGAATGACCAGGTCATCTGCATATGCTATTGTGGCTTATGAAAGATATATCTCAGTGAGATGGAGTGGTATATTTGGTAATGAATAATCTGGAAAAAAATCTAATTTTACTTCATGATGTAAATTTCTGTATATTTTCTAAAATTTAAAATTTGTCTTATGAACAGGAAGCCCCCAAATTTTTATCTTCCGACACTGATTTAGAATAGGTAGCACTTTTTTCATAAAATCATGTTTTTAAATGTTATACCTTATGAGATAAATTTTGGTTTTTTAATAAAAATTAACAATTTCTAGTGACCAAATAGCCCCGGTTTGAGATGTAAGACAAAAAAATTTTAAATGGTGTTATCGATTCACATCAACTCTGACAGTTAACGATTTTATACCTAATGAGGTATGTTTTAAGGAAGCAGCTCCCAGTCCATTATGTGGAAATGACGGTGATTTTATATTCCAAAATAAAAACAGATTAAAACAAATCTAGGGAACGATAAAGCTTGTGAATAATGTGCCAAATCGTATTCAGTCAAAAGGAAATGTTACATGTTTAATTGTTTTTTATATTAATTTACTGAAATGTCGCAATATTTAGTTCTCAATACTAATCGACAGTTTTGTATACTTTTTTAGTAAGCAAATCTATTTGAAAGCATAAACAGATGGTTTCCTTTTAAATGATCATGTTCTAAAAATAATTTCAATATAATGTAAAACTAGACTATGTCCTAACATATAGTTGTTAGGGCTCGTATATTGGGGGAAGAAAGGAACTAAATTTATCAATCATTTCTAAAAATATTCCGATTCAGTTAAGTGATTCAAGAGAAACAGTTTGAACTGTACCATCCTATACATATTTATACAGTGAAAGCTATTATTTCTGAAAAACGAGTTTTAATTTTCCATATGAACTTGTTAATCGTTTCTGCGGTTAAATTTTCATTTTACCTTTTCTATTTTAATGTATTTTTGAGGCCGAAGGTGAATATGAGAGTTTCATTAAAATTGCGGTTAATGCTCAAATTACACAACTTTGATTGACTACCAGAAAAATCAAAATCCAATGATGCAATCACAATATTTGATTTGAAACTGTGCGGAAATGTCTTGCAAATGAAGTACGCTCAATTATTAAACAGAAATTGGAAATGTGAAAAATTATTTACGTTTACTTTTGCGCTATTATTTAATATTCAATATTTATTGAGATATGTGTAGCTTTATTAATTTATAACAAATTTTGTTTAAATCACAGCACCTGTAGAGATAAGAGAGTAGCAAAAGTTGATAGAAGCATCATGGGCGTCGTTACACAATTCTATAGGGAGTGGCAAAATTTTGAAAAAATTTAGAATGTTTATTTGTTGAAAAACAGAGAAAATGAAAAATAAAAGAGCAATACAAATTAAAAGTTTTTAATAAATAAAATAACCCAACAAAAAAATTAAAAAAAACACAAGAAACTTAAAACACATATTTTTAAAATACAAACAGAAGGTGTGAAATAAAAGAAAAATATGAACAAGTAGACAGAGCCATACATAATATAAAAAAAAATAAAATATTTATAGAAACACAAAAACAAAAACAAAACTCACTCAAACACGTCGACGAACACAAGGAAAATGCAAATTTTTAATTTCTTCTTCCTCTACCTAAAATAATCGATAACCGAAAACATGATTTCTTTTTAGTTTTTTACGATTATTTTTCGATGTACGCTCATCATGCAAAGCGAAGTCAGCATTCATTATTCGCTCTGTGCGTGACAGCGGCGCCAACTAATTTATGAACTTAAGGACGATATTTGCGTATACTGACAATACAATTTTTAATGGAATTTCTAATTAAAAAATCTGATGTGTCCAACACATGACTTTCCTATCTAGTTATTATAGGCTTTTTCCGGTTATTTTGTACAACCTATTGCAGCATCTCTATAAATGTTTAGAGGATAAACTAAATATATACATTATCCACATACATCTACCTCGAAACATTTTTCTATAGATATTCATTGAAAACGAAAATACTGAAAAATTTAAATTTAGCACTTTTCCATTACGGTCCATTTTAGAAAAATCATGTATAAACAAAAATTATAGAGATCGATATAGCAAACAACTTTAAGATCAACAATTTTCATAAAAATCAGAATTTTGCACATTTTGTCAAATTTCTCAAATACGGACCATTTTAGGAAATTTTGACATAAAACAAAAATTATAGATAATAATATTAGAAGTAACTTTGATTTAAACAATTTTCTTCTCCAAACATAAATAACAGATATATTCCATAAAATATAAAAACGGCCTCCCATAAAGTACCCCCCTAGATGTTCCGACTTTGTCCAAAATCTAATCATTTCAGGTCAGGCCGAAATAAACCTTAAGTTTAAAATTTAATGTTTTTTCTTTATCCGTTTTTGAGTTTTCTTCAAAAGTTGTAATTTACACATTTTCTCAAATATCTCGAATACGGTCCATTTTAGAGAAATTATGTATAAAATTAAAATTATAGAGAATTATATTACAAACAACTTTTAATTAAACAATTTTTATAAAAAAATATTTTTTTTTACATTTTGTCAAATTTCTCGAATACGGACCATTTTAGGAAAATTTTGTATAAAACAAAAATTATAGATAATTATATTAGAAGTAACTTTTATTTGAAGAATTTTCTTCTCCAAACGTAAATAACAGATATATTCCATAAAATATAAAAATGACCACCTATAAAGTACCCCCCCAGATGTTCCGACTCTGCCCAAAATCTAATCAGTTCATAAGACGCTGGAATAAAGCTTAAGTTTGAAATTTGGTGTTTTTCCGTGTATCGGTTCATGAGTTATGCGTTATACAGACACACACACACACACACACACACACACACACACACACACACACACACACACACACACACACACACACACACACACACACACACACACACACACACACACACACACACACACACACACACACACACACACACACACACACACACACACACACACACACACACACACACACACACACACACACACACACACACACACACACACACACACACACACACACACACACACACACACACACACACACACACACACACACACACACACACACACACACACACACACACACACACACACACACACACACACACACACACACACACACACACACACACACACACACACACACACACACACACACACACACACACACACACACACACACACACACACACACACACACACACACACACACACACACACACACACACACACACACACACACACACACACACACACACACACACACACACACACACACACACACACACACACACACACACACACACACACACACACACACACACACACACACACACACACACACACACACACACACACACACACACACACACACACACACACACACACACACACACACACACACACACACACACACACACACACACACACACACACACACACACACACACACACACACACACACACACACACACACACACACACACACACACACACACACACACACACACACACACACACACACACACACACACACACACACACACACACACACACACACACACACACACACACACACACACACACACACACACACACACACACACACACACACACACACACACACACACACACACACACACACACACACACACACACACACACACACACACACACACACACACACACACACACACACACACACACACACACACACACACACACACACACACACACACACACACACACACACACACACACACACACACACACACACACACACACACACACACACACACACACACACACACACACACACACACACACACACACACACACACACACACACACACACACACACACACACACACACACACACACACACACACACACACACACACACACACACACACACACACACACACACACACACACACACACACACACACACACACACACACACACACACACACACACACACACACACACACACACACACACACACACACACAGACAGACAGACATCATCGCGAAAATAGTCCAAACGGATTCAGGGGACCTCAAAACGTAAAAATCCGTCGAAAACTCGAGGTCGAAAAAAATCATGATTCCTATACTTTCCTTATATCTGTATACAGATAGGAAAGTAAAAATTGGTAAATTTGCGATTGTAATTTATATTTTCTTTATTTTTGGTTTGAAAGAAGTCATAGAAATTAATGATTAAAATTGGTCTCCTATCAATAAGTCACAAGATTATATTTCAGCCACATCCAATAATCAAAGGCAGAAATCTAATCCTTGCTCAACATTTAAGTGTTAAGGGATTTTGAACCTATATTGTAAAATAATAATTTATTGTTTATTTAAAACCTTTCAATTTCATAATGTCTACTATTTCCAGTATTACTGTTATTATTAGAAAAATAAAATTTTTTTTTTCTTATTGTATCCATTTATTTCTTTGATTTAATTTCCATTTTGCTACTGAGAATTTTACAATTTACAAAACAGCAACTGTTATTGCTTTATCGCCTTGGACAAATTTCGTTTGTGTTTGATTTTGTACGGTTTATTGTGTTTTTTTCGTGGTTTTTAGTAGCATTGTTGCATTTGGTTGTTGTCAAGTCAACTAGTGTCAAAGTCATAATAAAAACATCTTTTAATTCACTTGTCTCATTTACACAAAATATTTTATTTCTGTGTTAATTTCACGTAATAATACGTCAATGCGCGTGCGCCTATACTTAATTTGGTACTAAAAATTGGTATCGTTGCAAAAGGAAAAACATATTTTTAGTTCTAAATTTAGTACTAAATTAATAACTTAATTTAGGGCAAAATTCTAGTACTTAATTTAGTATTGTGACATACAGCCATTACGCTTGTAAACTGCCCCCCTTGTCCCCCTCAAACGACGCCCATAAGAAGCATTCCATTCTGGTAATTTTGCAAATATGTAAGGTACAAAATTTATATGTATAATAAAGTAAAAAGTATTTCTTAAAAATTGCTCATGAATAATAAAATAATATACATATCTTAAATGCATAACCACTGTGACATAATTACAAATTATAAAATCTCTAATAAATTGGCAACATGCATACACTCCAAGTTTATTTAAAAATGAATAGAAGCAAAAATTTTATGAGCTAAGAGATAAACCCCAATATAACATCATAAATCAGTGTCGGAGAATTTCTAAAATAAAATTTTTAGCATTATTTGTTCCAAAATAAAATCTTTGGTTTTCTTCCTAACATTTTTAAAAATACTAATTCATTTCAATTCTTAAATTTTCTAGTCCTTTTAATCGACAAAAATGAGATAGGTATGTAATCTCTACAGAAGATTAACATTACTGTTTGTATAGTCCTATAATTGTAACACGCAGAATTGTTAGTTCTGTGATAAAAAGTGATATTGGTCAAGTGAATTTGTGCAAAAAAAATGACACAAACGTCTAATTATACTCCTGTAAAATTAAAGTGCAATCTAACCGTGCATATGAAAACTTTAGTGTTAAATGTACATGACGCTCTTGTACATAAACATTTCAATAGAACTGTTCGGAGTATAGCTTCTAAGTGTTCAAATATGACCGGAGTTTGAGAAGCAACCATTTATAGACTTTTGAAGCAACGAAAGGATGGAAGTATTACAGTAGCACCTAAACGTCAAACTGGGAGAAAACCCATTCAAATAGACGGTAATATGAAACAATTGATCCGAAAAAAATTGCATTTGTTTTATTTATAAGAAAAAAGATATCTACTTTGGATAAACTTTTAGTAGACATTAATAGAGACGAAACTTTGCCAAACGTTAAAAGAGACAAATTGTGGAAAACTTTACATGAATTAGACTTTGTTTGGGAGAAGATCAATAGAAAATCTGCGCTCATAGAGAAAGATGAAATTATTTTTAGAAGGGCATTATTTAAGGAAAATTACAAAATTAAAAAGAAAAGATAAAAATATTTTTAATTTGTTAAAACATGAATAAATGAAGGACATTTTGTAAAAACAGTTTGACCAAATAAAACAGGTTACAAATGCTCGTCAGGTATTTATAGAAGGTTTGTCTACTGTTTTAAAATTTCCAAATGGTAAATGTTGCCGTTTAATTATCACTCATATTGGATGAGACAAAGGATTTGTTGATTGAGATTTGTTAAAATATGTTTTAATTTCTACGAAAGACTACAATGAAGAAATGACTGCTGATGTTTTTGAGGAATATTTCAGTCAAATGATAGATTTATTAACGACCAATTCTGTATTAGTTATGGATAATGCCAGTTACCATTCAAGATTAAAGGAACCGTTACCTAACACTAAATGAAAAAAGCAAGAACTCTCCGATTGGCTAATAACCAAAGACATGGCGGAAGTAGAGGGATTAATCAAAAAAGAGCCATTGGAGTTATGTAAACAACATTCATCAAAATTTAAGAAGTGACGAAGAAACTAAATTTTAATAATAATTAATTATAAAAATGTATATTTTAAATCATTTCGGCCAGGGGTTTCCTAGTAATTTCTGGTTTTGAACATTTGAGAGAGTCCTCGTAGTTTAAAATACTCTCGTATGTACCGTAATCCATATTCGGATTAAAATATTCAATTTCATGCAAATTATCTTGGTTGATTTGTAAAGGTATCCGAAGGATATTTTTATTCCGTCAGTAGTAAACAGTCCAAAACTGGAGGTGGGTTCTGCCACTCCGAAATTATGTAGACGTCGAGCTCTTCTGTTGAAAGGGCATAAATAGGAATGAGGAAATAAATTTCGGCTCTTGGCTCCTGACCACGGTAGAGTCTTTAGTTCCTGCACTCCGAAGCTCTTCAAGTAGTGATAATAAGTTAGTGAACCGTTTAGCCTTTCTGTATTTCTGATTAAAAATCCAGGTAGATCTTCTTCTATTTTTCTCTCGATACGAAGCTACTGGTTCTGTCCCGCCATCTCATTAGAAATGAGTAAAAATTTAAATTTTCGCGAATTAGCGTTGTCAAACCTCCCTAAGTCGATCTAACTGTGGATCTCCCGAACAAACTCCAATTCAGGAAGTTTTGCAACACACCGTCCTGTCTAGCTTTTCTAATAACCACGAGTGTCTCACAGTTTACACGAATAAATCCTGTCGATTCTCCAAACCGACCGAACTGAGGAGCACCTGGGTCCCTTCGAAGTGAGAGAATCTTGGGCCGTCGCTCGAATTTCACCAGTCCCAGCGATTTGTTCATTTTCTAATTGATTAGTAAAAGCCATCACCAAGGTCGTGGTTGTGGCCTTGCCTACGAGGTAAACGAATTATCCACAGGCAGTGAGTTCCAAAATTTCCGTTTTAAATATTTTTAGTCTATGTATTATTTAACCACTGTATTGAAATAATTTTATTCATTGATAAATTCTTTTTCTGTATACCAAGAGCATCGTAAACTTTTGTAGTAAATATTTTTAACTTCTATAATTATTCAACCGTTGCATTTAAATAATTTATTAGTGAAAAAATGTATTTTTTGCACATATATAAAGTCCCAAAAATTCCGTTTTGATTATTTTCAGTTTCATTATCATTTAACCGTTATATTTAAATAATTGTTTTGTGGAAATATTGATTTTCTACGTACAGAGAGTTCCAAAATTATGTGTGTATATTTATTATTAAATTTTAAGGAAATGTCCTATTCAAATATCTAGTATATTATTTTTATGAAAATAAATGTGGGTACTTAATATTGATAGTTTACTATTTTTTATATTAAAGTAATTTCGTGTTCCCCGTCACTGAGGTATATAAATATTGTTTAATCCCTTAGGGTTTGCTCATTTACATTTTATGATGTATTGTATTCGAGATTTTTCGGGGTGGTCATACTAGTAAAAATTCAGATAAGAAGGTATCAATATTTACTTTTTTCTGCTTTGAACAATCCTGTATATAGACCTTTGCCAAAAAAATTGCGTTATTATGCATTTTTAAGTAAACTATAGTTGCTGGCCAGATAGAGAGAACCCTGCATAGTAAGAAGTCCATCTTGGGTGTTTTCGAGTCCACCTTGGTCATTCTACCTACAGGGAATTTTGAGAACATGTTACGGTTACTAAATTTTCCTTTAATTTCGTTAAGAAAATGGTAATTTTCTCCTGTTAGCGTCTCAAGAAGCCTCGTATTTTCATTTCCCAAAAATTCCTGATTACAACATTATGTAATTCTTTACTGAAATTCGAATCAAGCTCTAAACGCTCAAATTCAGCTAAATTATCTGTTTATTTTCGTAAATGCCAAAAGGACATTTTTGTCAGACTA
Source organism: Psylliodes chrysocephalus (assembly GCA_927349885.1). NCBI lineage: Eukaryota > Metazoa > Arthropoda > Insecta > Coleoptera > Chrysomelidae > Psylliodes > Psylliodes chrysocephalus. Next base: position 28,796,156 of record OV651817.1, on the reverse strand, counting down.
TTTTGTAATGTATTGACTACTCCCACTCTGAACCAGTCGAAAACCGAACTAGTTCGAGCGTAAAGTATAAAACCGGGCTCCTCGAGCATTCTCTCTCTTTCTTTCTCTTTTTGCCATGTTATAACCTGTCAAAACCCACTGGTAGCCATTCAGTTTGGAATGCCTAATTGAGGATATTAGAATGACATTAATCGTATTCAACCTAACGATTTTTTTGAAATTACTCATATTATTATTTAGAATACCATCGGATTAGCCGGCTTACATATAATCATTTTATTTTTGAGCAAGGAGTTTCTGTTTAATGTAATTAATATTTTAAACGTTATTTTAAATTGCAGGTTTAATTATTTTATTTTTATTTTTTTTATTTAGGTATGTATTCCCTCTAAGCTACCTGTCTGTAAATATATATTATGAAAATTTAATTATACTGCTGAGTTTTCGTCTTAATGAATTATATTTAATTTCTTATTTTTATTTAAACATTTTCATGAGATTAATTATATTCTTAATTAACTTAGCACCCTTCTCTACTTATTAAGAGCACCTATCTTACTGATTTATATTTATTTTATTTTTATGGGCAATTTATTGTAAATAACGTTCAATAATATTTGGGTTTCGTATTACTCCCTGTGGTTGCCGTTTGAAATATATTATTTTGTATAAATTTCCTGTATTTGTTTAAACTATACCTTTTTTATCTAGCTTGTTCAGAATTACCTTTAAAAGGTACAAGGTGATTACACTATTCAGGTTGAGTGAAATGAATATTATTTTGTTCTGTACTACCCCATATGTGAGTGACCGCCTGGAATGACTTTGGAGCCACTGGGGTTACTTTGAGTGCACTCTAAGTGTACTCGAGAGTCGCAGATCAAACTGCATTATCTAAACTGGTGCCCGGGCAACTCTTGTTTTAGATAACAGCCTGGCGCAACCCACGACTTCCACTTCCACGCAAGTGAAGCAAGAAGACGTCTCACAAACATACTCTGCGAAAGAATGCAAGTAGCTCTCAAAGGATGAAAATGGAAGTAAAATTTCCAGAACTCTTAAACAGAAAACTAAACTTTGCAACAGATGTGCAGTACCTAGGTCTCACGCAATAGATGTGAAGTACCTAGGTCTCACCTTTGACAACAAGTTAACATCTACACCAGTGTTTCTCAAACTTTTTTGACAACAAAACCTTTTTGAAAAGCCAAATATTTGATGGAGCCCTAAAATAAAGGTCCTCAAGCAAAATCATCTCCTCCTCTCTTAGGGAATTCTAAAAAAAAAAAAAAAACCAAGAGGTCCTCAAACCAGGTTCTCCCTTTTGTGACGAACTTCCTCCTAGTCATGTTCTCAACATGGGTTGAGTGCCATTCTACCTCGTAAACTCTATTGTCTGCACTTTTTACGTTCTGATTCGTTGCCACCCTGTATAAATGAGTGTGTATATGATTTTCAAGAATAGGTCAAATGTGAATTTATTTCTCATACCAGAGATTTCACCATCTCTCCTCCAGTTTTCCATTTCCAGCTACAAAATAGATACTGAACTTAAGAAATTTCCCAATTTAAACAATTTTTACTTTGATTCATTGAAAAATGTATAAGTTATAAAATTAATTTAAAAAAATTGACGACTCCAAAAATGAAGAGGATTATTTTCTCATGAATCATCAGATTTTGACCAAATTTATATTATGGAACCATGCCTTAGGAACCCCCTTTCTAACAAAAAAATAATCAGAAATCGGACAACATAGTAAAGAATTATCGCTGAATATACATAAAAAAATATATTCCGATGAATTGAGATTCTACTCCTTTTTTGAAGTCGGTTAAAAAGAAAATACATTGAAAATATTACCACAGTAAATGGGATTTGCACACATGATAGAAGCTAAACATAGGTATTTTTAATTATGTACTTCTATATAAAAGGGACAAAATATATTTAAATACTGTTGCCTTAAACTAATTGTTACACAAATCACAGTCGAAAAAAGATACGAATAGTGTTAACAAATGTTTATAGGAAATATAGGTATGCATATGTTTACCGTGTAGGTATATTAATTCTTAGGAGTATTTTTTTACATTGAGCACAAGATCCATTGAAACACCTGGCATTACATTGAGTGAGGACGATTAACCTATTTTTTATAGGTAGGTACCCATATTTATAGGTTACCAAAATTAAAAATAGTCATCGAGTTTTTTCGGCTCATTCTTGCATTGTAAACCTTGAATGACACGTCAAGTGCGAATATGATAATTCTGAATACTTAATTGAAGTTAGGAAATTATGCAAATAATGTGGTAATTTTTAAATGCCTATAACATTTCACTTGAAATATACAATATTCTTAAAGCAAAACATGCAACTAATTAGGTCCGTCCCTGGCTTTCGAATACAGGTGTCTATATACGAGCCCCTTTGTTGTGCCGAAAGAGAAATAATATCATTACCTTAAACTATAAGTGAACTTCATTGTAGGTAAAGGTTGAATCAGTGGCAGCTTGTGGTATTTTAAAATAAGTGTTCAATTTTTTAAAATAATTTTAATAAATTTCGTTTCAAATCTTTGTCCTAATATCGCTGTTTTTTTATTTGCGTTTGTATTAAGTGTAGTTATTATTATCAATATTATATTGTTTTCAAACACTACAACTATTAACTAACTTGCTGTACTCTAGTAATATATAATCGATTAATCAAAAATAATCGATTATTCCAAAATAATCGAATAATTGAGTATTACTAAAACTAGCCAAAAAAACTGAAATCTACGAAATATGGCAACTTTGAATCAAAGATTAGGGGAGTGTGGCAAGTGTGGGCACAAACATATGATTTACATTGAAGAAGCTAGGATTATTGATGTTAAAAAGTGAATATTCTAGTTATTGTAATATCTGTTTTGTTTTTAATACGTTGAAAACTATCTATAAGTTATAGTCAGCTGACTTCTTTATATTTTGAGATTATTTTTAAATATGTATCAGATTATGCAGAAAGCTTCATTGATTTTTATGTAACAATATTATTACATGAAATTTTACCTACCGTTTTTGGGTTTTCTATTGTAAATTTAATCATTTTCACAACTTGCCGCACATGTCAAATAAAATAATATATATTTTTAAATACCTTTAATTGGCAAATAAAATAATAGAATAAAAAATAAGTACAATAAAAGAATAATTAGGTCAAAATTTTGCCAAATTATTTAATATGTATAGATATCAGTACCTCGGAGGTAAACTACACTATGTCATTCTAGTCAACCTTGCAGTAGAACAGACTGAAGTTTTTGTTCCATATTTTCATTATATTGATTACATTTTGACAAAAAATACAATTAGCCCCAATTATTGTCAAAATATGTACTATTTACTAATAATCTAACTAATAAAACTTTTTTTTATTATACATGAATTGTTGGTTTTTGTAACATTTTTCTATGATCTGATAGCAAATTTTCTATGATATTGTGGGTCTATTTTGTAACGATTTAGTTAGATTTAACTCCCAGGTTAAAAGGTTATTTATAATTATGATGTTTAAATTTTAACCCACCTCTATTCGATATTCTACGAATTTAATTTTGTGTTATTAGCTATTTTACAGTCGATCGCAGTTAAAATAGACATAACGACTAAAAGTGTATTAAAATTAAGCCCAACGTAGATTTAAAAATAAGAGAAAGAAAATATTTGACATATAATCATTATTGACATGAGTTATCATTTATAACCAAATAACCTAGAAATAACCTAAAAAGGTATCGATGAGCTCCCTTCATAAAAATGCACTATGTCGATATAGTTCAGTTCAGTTTACCTCCCAGGTACTGATATCGGTATTTAATTTAATCTTCATAATATAGGTACATACCTAACATAGACATAGTTATTTAGTTTCTTAAATTAACTTAGGCTAGTGCAATATTTATTTTTTATATCGTCTTTAAAAAAACTGTAACGTAAGTTTAGCTTCCATTTTTTTGTAGATGCAAGCGATATCATCATATGAGTAAAATCCTCGTCGCTACATCAGACACTGTTTATCAGTACCATTCGCATTTATAGATAGGGCATATTTCTATTACTTTAAATTCATAAGGAACCACCTACAAAATAAAACAATTATTCATATAAAATTGTACTACGGTCCAGCAATTAACCTTGTTTAAATAAAACATATATAATAAAATTGACATACTTCTGAAATATTTTCTGGTAGAATGAATTTTCTAGTCTGGCAACTGCAATATAAGATATTTTTTAAAGTTAGGTACTTTATATCATTGCCATAAGAGCCCATTTCTTGATGGAACACTGTCATCGCATAATCTGAATGGTTTTCTATAAAAGAGAACCGTTTTAAATAGTCAACACAATAAAGTTGTTATATTTTACTAAGTTCACCCGACATACTCGGATAAAATTAAATTTTGTGTGAAATCTCTTGTGATAACGTATCCATTTGCGCAGTTTTTTGTATTTGAAACTTCATTTGTCTTTTATAGGAAACGTAAAATTAACAAATTTTGTGCTCACTGCATGGTAGTGCATAGTACTTACAGTTACAGTTGGTTACAAAACACATGACTATTCTAAAGAAGTCGTAGACATTATAACAAAAAAACAAAATATAAAATACAGAAAAACTAAATTTTTCTTTAAAATTGGAAGTAAATAAACAATATAACCGCAAAAATACTTATGCTTAAAATAATAGTAAATGTTTTACCTTGGAAACGTTATTCGTTGAATTGACGCACATACTTCCGATTTATTAAAACCGCAGTTTTATTTAAACATAATTTTTAAACAAACACATAAAAATTTTTTATGGGGATTTATAATGTAGTTTGATTGGAAACATCGAGATATAATAAGATATAATGAAGTAGAGACGACACGACATAAACACTATTTTGTGATGACAAGTGAACGCACGTTAAGTCGTATTTTGATTAATTTAAAGTTAATAATATTATATTTGAAGAATATATTATATTTAAATTACACTATTTAAAAAAATAGCCTTTATTCTCACCAAAACTACCTCGAGTTTGACATATGACGTAAAAGTGTAATGCAAAAGTGAGGACACTTTAAGTATCGTCATAACATCTCCTCTCTATTCTATATCAATGATTGGAAAGGTTCGTATACCCAGCCCTACTTTGTGACGTCACGCCTTGATTATTTGCGATGCACAAAATAGCGTGGTTTGTTTCACCTGGTTTCACGGATCTGTTGTTCCCCCTTTCTTTAACTGGTCAACAGCATTGCGAACCAGAAAAAACATGACGAGCCAGACCGTAGGAGCGTACCAAAAAAATAGGGATTACCATGTATGAAAATAATAAAAATATTATTGAATTTATATTTATGTGATTTTAAAATATTGTATTTTTATGAAATTTAACTGGACGTTCAATGTACAAAAAAGCAATGGAGAAACCACCCCTGGGTTGAACATGGATCGTCTTACTATTTTTATTCTTATTAGTTTGAAATAGAATTAAAATAATTTTAATCGGTACTTTTGAAATAATATAAAATAGGCTTGTTTTAAATGTCTATACTTTGGCTAAAAATTAGATTTTTAAATATAATATATTTGAAAATAGGACGATTTTACTTTTTGTCTACATATACAATTTTTAAACATAAAGCGATACCCTGTACTTTTTAAAACATGCAAGCATCAACAACAATAAATTTAACGATGGCCTTTGTGTGGATGTTAACCATAAATTTGCTGAGCAAATTAAACTGAAATTAAATTTAAGTTTGTTGTAATAGACTGATTTCTTATTAAAGTTAAAAGTACTAATTACCATGTCTTGAAAAGCAGGCGAACGATAACATATACTTAAAAATTAATGATATGTTTGAAAGAAACGCTCGTTTTTGTTATCCTTATAAATTTATTATGTTAGTAAGTTATGCATATGAGGCCACACCTCTTCTTGAAAATTATAATGCTGCAGGGTCTGAATATCCACTCTCCCAGATTGATATTAATTATAATGTAATAAATTCAAACTTTGAAATGTAACAGAGTATTTTTAATTACAAGCTTGATAATTAAAATCATCTTCTCGGTTGTTGAGTAAAATTACCTAAATAAATTTTCTGTTGGCTTCTTGCAGCAATTACAACATAATTAGGCCTCTTACCATTGTGATAAATTGTTTCAAGACTTGTTTTCTAGCATTTGTTACGTATAGTAATCTACATGCAAATACTTTGTCGTTTTATTGCTGACTGGAAATCATAAAAACCTGATACTAATCTAATAAAGTGTATTAAGAATGCAATAGTCTCGATAAATGATGCAAATGATTTTGAAACTGCCAATAAAGTCACGCCATATATTTTATAATATTAACGAAAAGGATATCTACTTTTTCTAAAGATGCAAAATATACCGATATGGAAATCTCCTTAAATTTTGAAGTTTCCAACCAAAAATAATCTCAATTTGTGTGGGTCGAACTTTTTACAAACATTTTATAAATATTATTATAAATAAACAAACTTAAATCTTCTTTTATACCTTTTCCATATCCCTCAAATTTTCATTCTCTCAATTGAACCTTTAAAATTTTAACTTCTGAAGTTGGCAACACTGGCATCAACTTGATTTTAGTACACCAACGCCGTCAGTTACGGTCAACTGCTGCAAACTTTTAATAATAATAATAATAATAATAATAATATTGTTTATTTTTACTTATACATTTTTTTTTTATAAAATTTGCAATGACATATATCTTCTTAAGTAAAACAAACATGAGGGTAACCCATAAAAACCTAAAAAGGTTGCGCACGGGACTTTATATCTTACATGTGAAGTAGAAGTAACAAAAAAATACAAATATATACAAATGAAATAAAAATGCATAAAATACACAAAATTAGAAAAGATATATAATACAGGGTGGCTCACGCTCAACGGGACGGAGCTTTATGGGAAAACGACCAAAGATATAAAAAATTCGTTTGGGAGGAATACGTAGGTTACAGACGGCTACAATTTAAAATTTGTTAAATGTATACAGGATGTCCCACATAAGAGAAAATATACAAAGTTATATTATTTTTAATAGAACAACCTGTTTTTTATTTAAGAATTAAAAACTACATCAAAAATAATGTCAGTTAACTAAAGGTTCCCTATTACTATTATTATTAGTTTTCGATTTATTTGAATTTTTAAGGAAAAAAGTCTCCCAGAAATTAATTGTTTACTCTTGTTTGAATAATTTTAATGAACTAATTTTTTTTTTCTTATTTGGGACATCCTGTATACATCTAACAAATTTTAAATTGTAGCCGTCTGTAACCTACGTATTCCTCCCAAACGAATTTTTTATATCTTTGGTCGTTTTCCCATAAAGCTCCGTCCCGTTGAGCGTGAGCCACCCTATATATCGTAAAATACACAAAATAGAATAAAAATATATAAAATACAAAAGAAAAATGGCAAAAAGCCAATAATCAAAAATAGAAAATGACCTAACATGAAAAATACAAATTTTGTTTTGAATGAATGGTGTATTAGTTAGTTTATAATGTTATTTATTTATTAATTAATTCCCTATATAATATTATATGACTGCCAGTGTCTAGTAAAAACTTTTAAATCATGATTTTTTTATGAATAGGGTAGTGTTTTATATATTGTTATTTAATTATTTATTAATTCTCTAATAATATGCCTCTCACTATCTAGTAAGAACTTTTTAAATGAATTCTTTATGAATTTTATAGAGTTAATTTTTTTTATATATGTTTTATAGATATCGGGCAGTAAATTAAATATTCTTGGCGCTAAGAATGTAACGTTTCTTTGTCCTAGTGTTTTTTTTTTGACAATGGTTTTAACAATTTGCGATGTTTTCTGGCACGTATTGTAAGTATGATAGATGTCGTCTAATATTTTATTTCGATTTTTATATACATAGATTATAATTGCATGGCCAAATAACTATCGAATATCTAATATACGTGCCTCTTGGAAAGGTAAGTCGGTTGGAAATAGAACACATTTCCTTAAGATTAGTTTTAAAATACGTTTTTGGATAACTTCTAAAGGCTTTAAGTGAAAATATATTCCGCTCCACGCCAATATGCCGTATTGCAACCTGGATTCAACAAGTGAGAAATAAATTATTTTTAGATGATGCAAATTTAAAATAGAACTTAAATATTTTAGTTTAAATAACAGGCACCTTAATGTTTTAGTGACATTTTGAATATGTTTTCCCCACTTCAGGTTGCCATCAATAGTGACTCCAAGATATTTAATGTCATTAGATCATTCTATGTTAACGTCTTTATTATTTATTTTTATTGTTAAGTTTTTGAAGTGGGGCATACTATTAGCATAGGACGCGAACGGTATGAAAGGTTTTTTTCAAAATTAACTGTTAATAATTTATGACTAAACCATTCAATTATCTTTTTCATATCTTTTTTATTGTTTTGTTTTAGAACTTCCCAGGTTTGGGCCCTATAAAGAACGACCGTATCGTCTGCAAAACAGAATTTTTCCAAATGATGTCAAATTAAGCAAATTATTTACGTATAGTGTAAAAAGTAGGGGTCCAAAGATAGTTCCTTGAGGCACACCGTATTTAATGCACGATAAATCACTAAATTTTTCGTTTATTTTTACTCTTTGAGTGCGTTGATGAAGATAATTTTTCATTACCATGTATGGTGTGCCTCTAAATTCTTATGTCTTCCAAGATATCTAATAGCTGATCATGCGATACCATGTCAAATGCCTTAGTTAAGTTAAGAAATACAGCTATTGTTAGTAGGAGTACCCTTATCTATTAAGTTACACATTTTTGATGTTAAATCAGCTACTGCATCTGTTGTTGAAACGCCCTTTCTAAAACCGTATTGTTTGTTTGAAATTAAATTGTACTTATTTATGAATTTTTGTAACCTTGCATTTAGAGCTGTTTCAAACACTTTTGTAAAGCAATTTATTAAAGAAATAGGCCTATATTTCGTTACATTCTTTTGGTCTCCTTTTTTATAAATAGGTACAACTACGGATTGTTTGAAGTGGGAAAGACATTTAAAGTAAGCTTTTCTCCAGCTTTTCTATTATAACTTTGTTTAAAAAACAAATTTTAACTTAACTTTAGGCCATCACGCTTATCTTCATTAACCACATATTGCTTTTGGAGTATATCACCGGAAGATGAAATTGATACTGCTAAAAACTAATTACGAAGATCCAATTATTCTTTCGCATAGCTTGTATCACCTTCACTGCCATTTTAGTCTTCTCCTTTTCTCTTTTACTCCCATTTATTTTCTTTCTCGACTTACTTCTATCTTTTATGCCATTTTCCTTCCCCTCGTTATACGTTTTCACCCCCTCACATTAGTAATTTAGGACGATGAACCATGTTTTAATATTTTATCAATAACACTTCCTTTTTTACCAATTTACTTGGCTCACCTACACGTCCTTACCCTTTAAGAGCAGGAAAAATGTAATTTTTTCATTTCACCTATCTGATAGTATAGACTTTGTTTCGACACTGATTCAGTTTAACGATATGTTTGGCGTTTCTATATCTGTACCAAGATAATCCTCTTTTCTGATACCTCCTCCAACTACCTGGTAGTCACTTAATATGTTATTTTCTGTAGATAGTTCCTTCTTTGGGATACCAGGAATCGGTACTATTATCTACTCATCTCCCCTTCATTAACTCAAATTAACCCTTTCCCTACCTCATTACCCTTCTCAAATTTTACCTCTCTCCTTCTTTTAACCCCCATTTTTACTTTACACGTAAGTCCCATGGTTTGTTCTGTTCATTAAAACAAAAAGCAATTCAATTACCAGATCGCATCAGATTTTGTTTGAAATATTTGTATTTTTGAGATAATGGATTTATAATCTACACTTGAGTTTAGTAAATAAAAATAAAGAAGAAAAATAATTCCAACTCAAATTTGACCAAGACGTAAAATAAAATAAATAAAACAAAGCCATATATCACATAAAATACGAGCGACCGTTTCCGTTCGGAAACAACTACTTCTTTGGCTGATACCGCAACATGTATTAAAATATATCCAAAGAAAAGACAGCAGAAATAGAATGCGCAACAAGAGTCCTCTGACAAAAGAGTATCGTATTTTAAGTTACAGTTTGCACGTGTCTTCTAATTTTAGTTGCGATTTGTTCGTGCTTAGCAGCGTAAACTTTGAAGAAATTAAGATTACGTTTTAAATTTGTCTATAAATACCTACTAGATGGGATTTATTTTAACAATTTGGCACAGAAAGCGGTCTTGTTGTTCAGTTGTGGCTCTTTGACGACTTTGTCTGGGCCTATTCTTGAGAGTTTCAACTAGTTACAAGTAACTTTCATATGTTTTCGATACAACACCCTGGGTATCGCCTGTTACGTCTCACTGGGGCATTCCTTGTTCAATAAGAGCAATAATTATCATCTCTCTGCACATCTGTTAGTTCAATATAAGGCATTTTGTTGTTTTTTTTTGTTGACCGAAATAAAATTACCGGAGGATCGTGATTTTAATTCTGAACACAAAACTTACAAGATAATAAGTCGCAGCAGTCGTTTCTTCTTTATTATCATGTTTATTTAGAAAAAATGCCTTATCTTAAAGTTGGATACCAAATTTTTTCCTTACAAAAAGTTTCTATCAAAATACACAGTGATTCCATATAAATTTGTATGTATCTATCTAGATGGAATTCTTTTCGTGGTAGATTTTGACGTATAACTTCTCAAATCTGATATTTCATACCATTGATTGGATAATTAATGTTGTTATCTTGCAACCATTTTATATTTCAATAATAATAATAATATTTATTTAATTATTTATTCACATAAAAAATAAACCATTTACATTATTACAAAAAAATACCAAAAATTTGAATAAATAACAATGATATTCTTTCGAAACACAAACGTGTTTGTTTGTAAGCATAAACACAAAAAATAATATTAAATTCCGAATATACATCCATACAAATACGACTTGTAATAAAAATATGTTCACATACCTACCTATAAATAATAAAATAAAACAATAGGAATTTCTTATAACTACATTACGAAGAAAGGAACAGAATTGATCAATTTTATGTAATAGTGCATGTATTGACAAAAATGGTAAAATATATTATAGGCATAAGCAGGAAAAAATATAAGGTAAGTTTTTCTTTCTTTCATTTTGTTATTTTTTAACATTTATAAATCATATAGTATTATCTAATAAATCGTGTAATAACATTCTTGGAAATCAGTGGCGGTTTGCCGTAAGGGCACTTTAGCACGTGCCCTAGTATAATAAACAAAAAAAAAACAAAATAACTTACATATTTTATATTTTCCTCAATGCCTATTATTATTTTATCTAATATTCAGCGCAAACCACGTTGGCACGACACTGGACGACCGGGCGTTGAGCGACGTTCCGAGAATTCCGAAATTAAGTAGAAGATGGGCACAGTAAATATGTGCCTCTGTTGTTTTCTCTCTCATTTTGATGCGAAAAACAAGGACAACGACAATATGGCTTAGCAAGAGATAAACACATGCAATGGATTATACGTCACAAGCGGGGCGCTGTCCTTATCGTGACGTGCTGTATCCATGGCACAGATTACCTAGACCAGATACGAATATACGCAGCGGCATCGTTACTGGCTCCCTCACAAAGGCGATGCTGGTTTCGGCTTAAGGTACGCGTTTGTTGGACTATGATAATAATTTATTTATTGTGATTACGAAAAAACGTTAGTTGGACTATTGGAATAGTTAATAAATAAAACTACAAAGAAAAATAACGTTTTTTTATAAAGCAGTCAAAAATATGATGAAAAAAAATCAATAATATTTATAAATGGGAAAAAATTTTAATTTTTCCTTTGGTTTTGTCTGACTTTTTCAAAGATTTCCAATCTCTGCTTGCATATTTAAGAGTATAAAAAATTCTGAGTCTTATAAATAATTTAATGATGTACATTTTCGCAAATTGTTGGCAAGGATGACCAAATTCTATTTTGCTCATCTTAAAAAGGTATGCGTTGGAAATTCCAGGCTTAGTTGACAAACTATCAAATAGAGATATAAATATTTTTTCTAATTTGAAAATATAAAAGAGAAATTTTTCGCTGGGACATTTTAAATTGCCAAACACCTTTTCTTCAGAGTCGTATGCTTTAAAATGCTCCTACACGATTTTACATTTTACAATTTTACATTGAAGTGTGTCAATACTATTTATGTTTATAAAGATGATTTTATTAAATGTCTCGAAGAAATTATGAACCCAGAATTCGACAAAAAAACTATTAATCAGACTAAGGGGTTGATAAATTTTGAAAGACAGATTTTAATTTCTGGTTATTTTTCTTCAGCAAAATAATGTCAAATTGCGATATACTTTTTGATCAACTGCAGAGTAGACAGCTTGATGCGCTCAAGGTTAAGATAAACATATCAAATTTTGCAGCAGTTATTCAAAATATTAGAAATAATATAGACACGTTAATTCATGAACCAACAAGAACTAAACTTAAACGACAACACCCAATCAGGTCCAAGTACAAGCAAGAAGAGACGGTTTGTTGAAAAGGAGGACCCCATTCCTAATTTAAGCATATGTAAGGAAATTTGTGATACAATAGTAGTGCAGGTAAATGAACGTTTAAGTTTTACTACCTACCTAACAATTGCAAGTTTATTTGATAGTGAAAAATTTAAAGACTACCGAGGTTGTTTTCCAAATGAGGACGTTAAAACTGTGTGTAGTTTATTTCCAAACGTAAACAGATTAAAATTCAAAAACGAACTGTCCATACTTTACACCCGAGATAACTTTGTGCAACACAATGGGGCCGTACCGTTATTACAAATGTGTTTTGAGAACAATTTGACAATTACATTTTCGGAATCTGTGGAGCTGCTAACTATCCTGTTTACAATTTCCATGACCACAGTAGAGAGTGGAAGATGTTTTTCGACACTAAAACGTATTAAAACATTTTTAAGGAACACTATGTGCCAAGATAGATTGTGCGCGTTAACCATGTTATCCATCGAAAAAAAGCTTATTCGATCCATTCCAAATTTTAATAATCTGATCATCGATCACTTCGCTAGCCAAAAATCCAGAAGAATGGACTTCAACTATAAGAAATAGTATACAACTGCAGCGGTACCTAGCAGTTAGTCTTCAATTTTGTAATATTTAATTTGTTTTGAAATATATTTAATTTTCATTTAGTGAAGAACTTGTTTTCCTAAGAGAAAAACGAATCCCGGGTCCGGGGACTCCTTTCCAGTGTGTGCCCTACTGCCGCTAGTGCCCACGAGCCGCCACTGTTGGAAATTCAAGAAAGAACTTTTTTAAAAGCTTTAAAGATTTCTAGTCTATTTTTTGGCCGATGGAATTATGCATAAATGGAACTAGATATTGACTATGTCCTCTAATATCATAAGTGTGATATTTATGTAATAAATTGTGTTTATTTTTAAACTGAGTTGTAGCAGCACTTAAAATAAATAATTTCTTAATGTCAAAAATGTAAATGTGTAGAATAACAGGGTTCTTATTTATATATTATTTTTATTAGTCGTTCCTATATGATTTCTATTAATTTTTTTTTTTTTCATATATGTATACGCAATAATCCCATAGGTAAGATGAGGCTCAAAAAGTATATGGTACAACATCCTCAAATGTTGCTTATCGAGAATATAAGAAACTTGTTTTATTTTGTATACTACACATCTCAACTTTTAAAAAGATTGGTTGTATGGTGATCCCATCTGAGATGATTATTAACTATGCCTAAATACTTTATGGAGTGAATTTAATTTTAAGATCACCTAGGATTGATAGTTCATCAAAGTCTGGAAGATGTGATCTATAACTACAGAAGGGCAAGAAATTTTTTTTCTTAAAATTAGTGGATTAGAGCTTGTTATCGAACCACTGTTTAATTCGAGGAAGGTCAGATTCTATTTTAGTTTACAAATCAGACCATGTTGTACCTTCGTAAAAAATGACAGTATCATCTGCAAAGCTGATGATATCAGCTTTAGACCTGATTAGAAAAAGATTATTCAAATATATAGTAAAAATAATTGGCCCCAACACCGTACATTGAGGTATACCACATGTGATTATTTGTTTATCGCTAAAGGAGTCCTCTATTTTAACTTGTTGAGTTCTATTTGAAAGATATGATAAAATGTTTTTGTACTAATATATTCAAGAGTCTTTAATAGTACATGGTGATCAACAGTATCAAAGGCTTTTGCCAAGTCTAGAAATACACCTATACATGACCTTCTGCTATCTACTGCCTTATAGATTTTTTGTGTCAATTTTAGAATAATTGCACTTTGGGTACTCTTCCCTCCTGAAAACCAAACTGACATTTGGATATTTTTTTTCCTTCTTTATTAAACCAGTTAATCTGAAAATGTTTCCAAAAATTTTACTAATATTAGATATTAGTGCTATTGGACGGTAATTTGTCATTTCTTTATAACCTCCCTTTTATAAATCGGTATAATGGTTGACATTTTAAACAGTTTAGGAAATTCGCCCCATTTAGAGATTTATTAAGGTTTTCTAATAAACGATATTATGGGTTTTATTAATTCGAATTTTATTCCATCGGGGCAAGGAGAGTTTTTATTTTTAAGAGCTGATATGACGTTGATGACCTCAATTTCTTCAGCGGGAAAAAGAAAAATTTAATATTGTTTTGAAATAATATTTTTATTATAATTTGTATCTGGTTTTATTTTTTCTGGCAGACTTTTACCTATATTTATGAAAAACTTAAAAAAATTCTGAGCAATCTTGAAAGGATCACTAATAAAATAGTTTTCAAGTTTAATTTGAGAAATATGATCTGTTTTTGTTGTTTTCGGAAGCTCGTAAAGATTTTCCATGTATTTTTTGAAACACCATTTGCTTTTAATCGATTTTTATAGTAATTTTCTTCAGCATTTTGTATTAGTTTCCGTAGTATGTTTTTATAACGGTTATATTCCTCTTTTAACATTTCGTTGTTTCTGTTAAGTTTTAGATTTTTATACATTTTATTTTTTTTGTTGATCGATTTTACATGTAATCCCGTTATCCAGTCCAACTATAACATGGAATTGGTTCCACGTACAGCGAATGATAACTGGCATTATCGATTATATTCAAAGAAGGATGTTCCAGAGTAGGTATAAATTTCTTCATAAGCCATTTTTCAAAATTTTCTGTGTTCATATTATTACGGTAATCATAGCTTTTTGTTTGACTTTTAAATATGCTTTTTTATATAAACCCTTCTTCATTGCCACCATGGATAATTATGTATCGAATTACATCAAAGTTTTTTATGAGTGAGCAGACGGTAGCTTCAGGTTTGTTTTGGTTCACGTTCTAGAGTGGTTCCAGAACTATGCGCAGAACTATTGTGCAATTAGGCATTCCAAACTGAATACCAGTGGGTTTTGACAGGTTATGATTTGGCAAAATTATGGCAACCCTGTAGGCCTAGTGATTTGACAAGGTCAATGAAATAGATAGTTACATAGATTGATCATCCATATTTTTCAAAATAAACATAGGCTTATGCCTTGAAGTAAAAATGTAAGCAATTATTTTTTTTTTAATATCTTAAAGCTGAAAATTGGTTTTAAAATACATTTTTGCTAAACCGATTCAAATTAATAAATATTTGCCAGGCAATATGGCCGCTCGCGAACGACCAGCTTTGAGAAATCTATATAAATATGCATCATTGACCCTGTTAATGACAACATGACAACAGGGTTGCCATATCTAAACTGTCACTCCCCACTGGTGGCACATACTTTGATTTTATTTTACTATACGGAGAATGGTCGCACTGCGCAGCTTTCTGAGTGCCTTTTAAAAAGAGATAGAAAACTCCGCCATTTTGAACCCTTATTACGTGTTGCCTACATCTTGGCGCAATATTTTTAATAGGTGCGTTTTAATCATCCGCTTCTGCTTCGGAATTGTCGGTTTTCTTGTTTTAATCTGACAGGTTAGAACGACTGAACCGACAATTCCGGAAGCAGAAGCGGATGATTAAAACGCACCTGATATTTTGCTTGCTGCTGTCAGTGTCAGTGAATATTATTTTTGGAGTCACAGTTTATTGCTAAAGAATTAGTTAGCTCACTCGGACCAGTTGAAAGTTCCAAAATAACATCCACTCCAGGGATACAAATTCAGGATACGCAGAAGATCGCTGTTTTATTATAGGCGGTTGTCATATATTGTATTATCTGAGTTGCGCAGTGTATAAACTGGAACATTGAGATAAAAAGTGCCGACGCCGAGTGAGCGATCTGATTCTTTAACTATAAACTGTGTCATAGAGTTCAAAATGGCCGCGCCCTATGTTGGGCGTGTCGGACCTCTCTCTTGCCCCGTATAGTAATCAAAATATGTGCTAATAGTCCTTAATTCTGAATAGTTCTGTAACCATTCCATTTTTACCAACCAAAACACTGCCCAAACAGTTAAATATCAAAAAGTTGATTATAAATAAAAAAGAAGAAATAACACAGGGTCAGTGTCTAAGTAAAAAAGAGGCCATGTAGCATTGTAAAACGTAGATAATTTAAATAATTTATTCCTAAAAAAACTTATAACAACATCAACTAATCAACTGCTACATTCTCATTCGTCATTAGAAAATTCCTTGTAAAAATTCCAACACAAAACATGTCCAGGATCTCAAAAACAAAACTAGTTGCAAAAATGCGCAAGCGCAAATATATTAATTCTAAAACAGTTCTCTTTTTGGGCCAGAACCGAAGTTACTATTCCAGAATGGCTATAGAACCATTCCCAAGAAAAACCAAAACACAGAACTAGTTATTGCGAAATTAAAACAGAACATATCTACTGCGCATGCTTCAAAGGTTCTGGAAGAGTTCTAGAACAGTTACGAAAGTAAACTAAAACAAAGGCATGGACAGAGATAAGGAAGATAAAGATAGGAAACGTTTATCAGAAGCCAATGCTTAACAACGACCAGCTTTAAGGCAGTTAACATCTGACCCACTATGGGGCGTTTTAATCGATATCAAACGATGCAGCAGGAAATTTAAAAACCTGATAATAAAGTTTGTATAAATATCGACTGCACTCTCATGTTCTTGTAAATAAATTTAAACAATGTAATTATACTAAATTATTTATTAAAAAGAATGCTTACTACACTGACAGTATATTATTGATTAATTATTGCAAATCTATTCATGATAAATATTTTTTAATTTTTGATCGTTATTTGTAACATTACATTTTTATTATTCTCCAAACGAATGGCTAATGGTGTCTTATTTAAAAAATGTTGAGTGCAAACTCAATAATGGGAATTCAGATATTTTTCTTCCAACATCAAATCTTCCTAAAGTTTTGAAGCCATTTTCTTGTCCTAAAACAATAAATAACAAGTATTACAAATTAAAAATTTTAAAAAACCGACTTCAAAAACGTGCAGATGCCATCACCACATTTTAACCAAATTTATATGGGACCACCCCTGAGGTACCCCCTTACTAACAAAAAAAGAATCGTATAAATCGGACAAGGTGGTAAAGCATTATTGCTAAACATACATAAAAAATGAAGACTTTGAGGATTTTCTTATGGATGCAATTATTTGATTTTGACCAAATTTATATGGGACCACCCCTAAAGTAGCCCCTTTCTTAAAAAAAAAGAATTATTGAAATCGGACACCGTGTTAAAAAATTATCGCTGAACATACATAAAAAATGAAGAATTTGAGGATTTTCTAATGGACCCAATTATTAGATTTTGACTAAATTTATATGGGACCACCCCTGAAATACCCCCTTTCTAACAAAAAAAGAATCATTGAAATCGGACACCGTGTTAAAGAATAATCGCTGAACATACATAAAAAAAAAATATCGCGACGAATTGATAACCTCCTCCTTTTTTGAAGTCGGTTAATAAATAAATAAATACCTTAGATTACACAAACCTTAGATGGAACATAAGACACTGCGCTAATCCCATTTCGAAATTATTCACACCCACCAATCACAGTTGAGAACATCACATGTCAGAGCGTTGTCCACCCAAATTTAATGTGTCAACAACGAGAATTAATTTGGTATTTTAATGTCTTAAATTTTGGAAATTAACGTTGAAAATGCCAAGATGTGTTGTAAAAAGCTTTATTTATAATAAAAGTGCGAAATGTGACGGAGATAAAAGAAACTTATATTTATTTCGGTGATATATTTATTTTTTAAAGATTCTGTCGACGTCCGTTGATTTGAAAATAAACAAAATCGGACTTGGTCATTGGTACATGTTATAAGTACCAAATAAAGATTATTTTTATAAACTGTTTACTATTTCTTGTTTCATTGGGAATCTGTTTTCAAGAAGTGGAAAGAGAAACATACAATCAAATACAAAAATATCAATTTCATTGCCAATTTATTCGTTTCAAAATTCACTGGTTTCAATAGTTTTTTCAAAACTAGTTATTTAGTATTTCCCTATAACAGTGTTACTCAAAGAGTGCTCCGCGGAGCCCTGGGGTCCGCAAAGCCTTTGTGAGGGGTCCGCGAAGAAAATAATCATAATAAAAAAAAACAGTACTATCGCCACAAAATGGAAATCGAAAAATCGAATAATCAAAAAAACGAAAAATCGAAAAATCGAAAAATCGAAAAATCGAAAAATCGAAAAATCGAAAAATCGAAAAATCGAAAAATCGAAAAATCGAAAAATCGAAAAATCGAAAAATCGAAAAATCGAAAAATCGAAAAATCGAAAAATCGAAAAATCGAAAAATCGAAAAATCTAAAAATCGAAAAATCGAAAAATCTAAAAATCGAAAAATCGAAAAATCGAAAAATCGAAAAATCGAAAAATCGAAAAATCGAAAAATCGAAAAATCAAAAAATCGAAAAATCGAAAAATCGAAAAATCAAAAAATCGAAAAATCGAAAAAACGAAAAATCAAAAAATCGAAAAATAGAAAATCGAAAAATCCAAAAAAACGAAACAACCAAATATCGAAAAAAAGGCAATGAATAGTGACATTTCTCATTTGAAAATATGACATTACGTTTAACAACAAAAAAGAAAAGCTGTAAATTGCGTTTTATTTTTTAAATAATTTAACATTGTTATTGAAAACTGCCCAGAAAGGCTGGGGGTGAAATTTTGACGTACTCCTTTAAGGATAATGGGTAAAAATTTTTTTTTTTCAAATTTCTCGCGGGTAATGTCAAAAATCAGATCGGCAACACTGCACATGTCCCTTAATTTTATTATTACTATTAAAAAAAGAAAAAACGTCGTAGGGCAATCAAATACAACAATTTTCGGACATATTTGATTAGAAGTACCCACAAAAGAATGATGGTAAATGATTTTTCAACACAATTTTATAAATAATTAAGACAAAATTAGAAAAATTTTTGTTTGTAAACACGTTACGAAATGCCGTTTTGTGTAACTCGTTCATTTTGCGGGGCCTCGCACCGCTCGTCCCGCAAATATTTACTCGTTACACAAAATAAGGCATTTCGTAACTGGTTACATAAATAGCTATTAATTGACTTCCTTATATTTTAAATCATTGAACGGTATTTTCCGTAAATAATTAAATCATAAATAATTACCGGTATATAAGTACTAAAACATTTTTTTCTCTTCGAAGAGTAGGCTTATGTCAAATAAACTTAAAATATCATAACGAACGAAAAGGTAACCCATTTCTAATAAAATTTAATTATTCATTTTATTTATTTTGGTGTGATCATTTAAAATACTAAACGAAGATTAAAACGACATTTTTATATTAACAAAAATAAAGTTTAAATTACTAAATGGAGTTTAAAATTACATTTTTACATTAACAATGTCATTTTAATCTTCGTTTAGTAATTTAAACATCGTTTGACACAACGGTGGAATCGGCCCTTAGCTAGTTATATATTGATAAAGTGTTATTGACCTCATCATAAATGAATCGTGCTAACAAATAAAGACAAAAAAACGTCTCATAATTTTTCATCTTTTAGTTACCTACCAAAATTAGGTACTACAATACAAATATTTAAGTCCGGCCCAGAACATCTCCCTACTCCTTCCACCCAGTTTTTCGGTTTTGGCAAAATTCGCGCAGTGACAAATGCCTATGTTACCTCTACCCTTTCTAACCTCTTTGATAAATACCTACTTTGTGACAAAAGTTGGTTACTATTTTTGTTACTTACTAAATCTTAATTTG
This sequence comes from Psylliodes chrysocephalus, assembly GCA_927349885.1. Classification (NCBI taxonomy): domain Eukaryota; kingdom Metazoa; phylum Arthropoda; class Insecta; order Coleoptera; family Chrysomelidae; genus Psylliodes; species Psylliodes chrysocephalus. The sequence goes on along the minus strand of OV651817.1, from coordinate 28,775,789 downwards.
GTTAATTAAAGAACGCCACATTGGGATTGTTAGATTTATTCTTGTGGCATGTGTTACTAATGCAATAGTTCTCCGACTTATTATAATATTATAAAATATAATTATTGTCCTGAAATTTCACACAAAAACAGCCATAACCATGTACAGGATAACACAATCATGAACTCAAAAATTCAAATTTAAATACAGGATTCTTCGATATACATAAAACTGACATTTATATTTACAAACTGTCCACTGCTGTCCACGTCTACTGGCTGTCTCAGTGTTGCCAACCATACTATTTAAATCGTATTTATATGAGTTTTAACTCTGTATGATGTACGATTGCAAAAGTGAGATAGTACGTAAAAATACGATCTTCCCTGTTTTAGTAGGTTTATTTAAATATCTGCAACAACTTCAGAACATAAAACAATAAAAATCAAAACCTACTTGCAAAGATTTATAGGTTGTTCATAATTTCTGAAGGCAGTCATTTTCGTTCTCACTTATCGTGATTTTGACCATGGTGATTTTGTACCAACACCACTATCACGGCATACGAGAAGCTTGCATGCAAAATTTCAATCACTTTCAAGTGGCAGTCATTGATTATTTAAATGTGTTAATTTAAAGTTCCATGTATTTTTCTTTAGTTATTTTTTTTTTTTTCGTTGTAAACATTCTTATAAATAGATAAATAAATTGTCATGCCAAATTTTTTTCAGTTATATTATGCTATACATGTACCTACTGTATGATTTTTTTGACGAAATACCATTTTTCTACTCTACTTGTACGATCTCTCAAAAAAAATATTTGGCAACACTGGTCTGTCTTCAAACGACGTATACATTTAGTTAACATCTGGATTTATAAAAATGGAGTCCTTTAAATTTTACAATAAAAATGGGAGCAACATTAAATTTTTCACCCCACAAACCCCTCCTTGCCAAATATTTTGAGAATACACCAATTATTAAACAAATTATTTATGAAAACTAAATTGAACTTTTAACACTCTGTATTTCCGAAATCATCCACTTTTGGACTGATGTAAGTTGGGTTAAATCGTTATATTAAAGCCTTAGGAATATATGGTAGCATTTTTTTCGCAATATTATAAATTGGTCAACATTGCTATTTTGTTCTACTTAAAAATAATTACAACTTTATTACTGATTTTTTTAAACTAAAAATTGATGAATTTCCAATCAAAATGATTAAAATGTAACTAAATATTCAAGAAAATTTTATTTATTTGAAAATAAACCATTTACAAAATTGTTAACATTTAAAACTACAAAATATTTTGGATATATTTAAAAGCGCTATTCCTATCTGAATAAGTCCATAATTTGTGGCCACCAAAACTTTCATTATTTAACCTAAAAAAATACCTTTTTTATTATTTTAAATTATTAGCTTGGTACTTAAATAGTCTCTATTCATAAAGTGTTATTACTGTAACATTTTAAAATTTTATTTCAACAAATAGAACTGGCATACCTGTTTATCTATAATAATTATTTACTTTCTTTTCTGTTATTATAATAGGTATATAATTTTATAATCACAGTTACTTATAAAACAATGAACATTTTTTTTTGTGTCTGGCTTCAACATCTAAGGTCATTAGCCTTGTGTTCTATGTAGGTTATGGATTGTACTAGTAGTCTTATACTCCATAGTGCAGGAGTATTAGTACTCTAATACTCCTAGACCCCTACAGACCGGCCTTGTTACTGTTTCCTTGCGCCACTTTAGGAACAGCACTGTTAATTAGAACCCAAAAGTAAATGGTCGAGTGGAACTATATTAAATTCAAAATGTAAAAAAAATATTTTTTATTTTGTTGGGCGACATTTTACTCAGTTTACTGACATTTAGTCGCTGCTTGGGCGATTCTCTTCCCATCATACCAGTACGAGCTGCGATATGAGATGAAGTAATGAAAAAATAAAAGTACAACTAAAATACAATAATAATATATCAAAAACGGAATGAGCACAATTTAGTGTCATCTTTATTCTTTGGTTATCTAAAACTTTGACTTCAATGCATTCATAAAAAAGTTTTGAAATGTTTTTCTTGAAATGATACAAGACAAATAATTCAATTCGCTCCTCCTAGTTAAAACACAAGAGTATTTATTAGTCCATTTAAAATAACGGTAAAAGGTCGAGAAACGCCGCACTTGACGAGACCACTTGTCCCCTACGTATTTTGGGGCGCAGATTACGAAAATGAGGGTTAAAACTAGCAGTAATGGTTGGAACACCCCTAAAATTGCAAAAACGCCCCTACATAGGGGTGTTTTTCGACTGTACTTGTTGTTTTGAAAACTAAGCCATCTTATATGTTTTTTGGGGCGCTGATTATGAAAATTGGGGTTAAAACTTGCAGCAATGGTTAAACCACCCCTAAAATTCCAAGAAACACCCCTAAATAGGGGCGTTTTTCGACTGTACTTGTTGTTTTGCAAACTAACTCATCTTATATGTTTTTTGGAGTGCTGATTTCGAAAATCGGGGTTTCGAGACTGGAAAATTTGTGTGACACCCCCCACATGCCAGAAACACCCCTCCCAAGGGGTGAATTTTCGGAAAAAATTACCAGTCAGGGTGTTTCGCGAACTAAGTCATCTTATATGTTTTATTCCATTTTTAGTTTTTGTATTTTATATTTCATTTTTCACCAAAATCCACCGGTTGGGAGGGATGTTTCTGGCATGTGGGGGGTGTCACACAAATTTTACAGTCTTAAGACCAAAATTTTTAATGAATATAACAATTAGAAAAAAATCAAAAATTATAATTATCGCGCCCAAATGTCCGATTTCGATCTCAAAGTGTAGTTAATTTTAGTTTATTTAATGTTTAACTTTAGTTATTAAATTCACATTTAAATTCAAAAATATATGTTTTTAGTGCCTATTTTGACTGTTTTTTGTGCATATTTGCATCCATACTTGCATCTATATTTTGTTTTTTAAGTGCTTATCTCCCAAGCTTTATTAGTTATCCCAAAATTTATATTCTATCCCAGGCAATGGAAGTCTGAAGCTATCAGATTAATTAAAATGAAAATTAAGTGTAAATCTTTTTTTAGAGCGAAATCTTGGCTCTTAGCGTGTTATAGACCAGATTTATTATAAAAAGTAGACACTCTTCACAAGAGCTATAGAATTATGTTCATTTTTCTCCACGGATGTTCCAAAAAGGAAAGAGAAAAATACTGCGAAAAGATGCTGTTCCACTCAAATTCGTTTCAAGTGACATCATTGACGAGGCAGTTCCAAGTACATCAATTTCTAGCACTAAAATATTTTAAGTGCCATGTACGAGTATTTAATATCAGCTTTTGGAACCATCAGCTTCAACCATTGGCAACTCTTCCGATGAGGCAGAATCGATTCTGCGGTCTCCAATACGTTTTCCTTCACGGAATGTCCAAACATCAGAGGAACTAACTTTTCGAAGCCCAAAAAAGGAAAACTAAGGGAGATCAACAATGCCCAGAAATTTTAGAACAAAGCGTTAAAAAGAGACACACAGGTCCTTCTTAATAAATGTAACAATCTTGAAAAGAAGCTTCAAGAAAAATTGGAACACTCTCGAACAGTACAAAACTTGTACGTATTCACTGTGCCCATTCAAAGAACTCGCAGAATTTATTAATGTTCAGATTACCCAAAGCATGAAATCAGCTAAAGGTCGAAGGTATTCGGACAAATTTAAGCGTTTATCACTATATTTCTCTGGCTCAAAGGTTTATAAAACACTTCTAACTAAATTATTTTGCCTGCCTGGGCCGCAATCTCTTAGAATAATATCCCACCAGGTTTGGAAGTCTCCAATGTGTTCAAAACACTTAAAATTAAAGCTGTCAATCAGGAGCGGTTTCTCCATTATTTTAATATTACATAAATAACATAAAAATATAAATTTAATTTTAATATTTTTATTTTCATACGTGTTAATCTATATTTTTTTGGTACATCATTGTCCTCTGGCTGATCGCGTCTCTGTGGCACAGTATACTGTGTCTGTGGCGCACTATGATAAGTGAGCCTAACACGAGTGAGACAATATGCCGAAATGCATAAAGCTAAAAAGAGAAGACAACACGCCGACAGATCCTTCAAACTGTCAAAGAACACATTAATTGGCGCACCGCTCACAAACAAGGTTGCCAAACCAGTGTTGCCAGTCTAGTACAATTCACAATTGTACTAGATGTAGTACTTTCTGCGTGCATCAGTGTTCACGTGTAAAATATATATTTATATATATTGTGTTCCTTGTTTGGGTTGATTATCAATAAAGACCCCCTTTTTTCCCTTTCAATGAATTAGATGTCATTGCAAATAGAATTCGAAAAATCTGATACATTTAAGGAATCTGGTACATTTTTTAGACAAATCTGGTACGCAACAAAAACATATTCTGGCAACACTGTATCAAATCAAACAAATTGTCACTGTCATTAGTTGTCACTCCTCTACTATTAAATACAAAAAAAAACGTAAGATTATATTAATTGTGCTTATTTAAAAAAATGTGTTTAATTAAGAACTGTGTCTTCAATAAATTGAAAGATGTGTGCCAATTCAACGATTGTTCCCGAAAGGCACGGTAAATTAAAATTTTTAAGGTTATGTTGATTTATTTACATATAATAAATTTTTACGACTCTAATTTGTATTATATTTTGTTTAAGTGTCTAAGAACATCCAAGGACTACTTCAAAATGGTATATTTTGTATTCAATTGTAAATACTATGAAGAAAGAAGTAAGCAAAAAAAATTTTAAATTTTTTTTCTCACAAAACCTGCTAAAAGGAAAAATTGAATTATTCTGATGAGGTCACTAGACATCATTATGGAAATGTACAATAAAAATAAAGATAAAGAGACAAATGGTTTTTCACTTTAAAAGTCTGAATCGAAAAAATCGATTGAGTTAATTTAATATACTCAATGAGAAATTTTACCTAAGAAATGGTATGTACATTTAAATAGTTTACCTATATAAAGTTATGTTTGCCTGCAATTACCAAGATCGTTTGTTGCATACAAACCAGAAATTTTTTTATTGCCTTGTCTGTATAATTTAGTATTTTCAAAAATATTAGATGTTATGGTAATTTGAATCACTACAGGTATTACATAAAAAGAAGGCTATTGGTAAATTAATTTACAGTTGGTAATAAAGAATGTCTCGAAAAGAGTCTCGAAATAAGTATCAAACATAAATTGTGATTTTGATTAGGCACTTAACAAGTCACATCTCAGATATCTACATGCTCTGGCTAATCAATCCTATAAGTACATATCAAAACATTGATATACTATCTACAATTAAACAATAATTTGGAAATACAGATGAAGCCGATTTACCTATTTAAACAAAATTACTATTATTCTATTTATTAAAACTTAAAACACATTATTTTTTTAGTAAACTTGGACATGCAAAAGCAGCCATGAGGTTAGGACATTAGTGAGTGCAAGAATACTTTGAAATGTGCTGTGATAATATTTTACGATATGTATGTCACTAGTTTAGTTCACAGATTTCTGTGTTCTGTGTTCAATTATGTGCTGCTATTTCAAACTTTTAGTATCCTTTGATAAAAGAAGTTGAATAGTATTGTTGACCTTTTTAAATTTTTATTTTATCTCATACATTTTTTTTTTCTTCTCTTCATACAGTATTTTGTGAAGAGTATTATAGGTTTACTTTGTCTGTCTGTCTGTCTGTCTGTCCGATGTCACGTTTTTTGTCTGCACTATAAATCAAAAACGAAAAATAATATCAATTTTAAAATTTTAAGCAAAAATCAAGCTCTATAAGGGGACAAAGCCTATTGATTTTTAACAAATCTGATTAAAAATTGGGGGTTAAGATGGGTTGAAATTAAAAAAAAATCCTAAATTATAAACGAAAAGCGATATCTACATGAAATTTTTAGTAAAAATGAAGCTTTATAAGAAGATAAAGCCTACTGATACTGAAAAAAATATGAATATATTGGGGAGTTAAGGGGGGTTAAAATATAAAAAAAAAATCCTAACTGAAAAACGAAAAATAATATAAACTTGAAATTGTTAGCAAACATCAATTTCTAAAAGGAGAAGAAGCCCTTTAATTATAAAAAAAATCTGATTAAATATTGGGGATTTAAGGGGGGTTGAAATAAAAAAAAAATAAAAAATGAAAAGCGATATCAACATGAAATTTTTAGTAAAAATCAAACTCTATAAGGAGTTGAGGCCTATTGATTGTGAAAACAATCTGTTTGAAAATGGGGACTAAGGGGCTCTGTTAAACTGCGAAGAGTATCATTTAGAATGCCAGGCATTATATATCTTTATTCTGGTTTGTGTCTGTGTAATATTATGTATTGTGATGGGACTGATCTTATAAAATAAACATTTAAAACATGTTAGTTCTTATTTTATTTGGCAATAAAAGGTATTTAAAAAATATATTGTATATTTGACATCTTTGACAAATTGTGAAAATGATTAAACTTACAATAAAAACTAAAAAATGGTAGGTAAAGTTTCATATTAAATTTTTACACAAAAATCAATGTTAAACTTTCTAGATAACCTAATATATATTTAAAAATAATCTCAAATTATGAAGAAAAGTCAGATTACTAACTAATAAAATTTATAGATGGTTTTCAACGTATTAAAAACAAAACAAATATTACACTAACTAAAATATTCATTTATTAATAGTTGTAGTGCTTGAAAACAGTATGATGTTGATAATAATAACTACACTTAATACAAACTCAAATAATAAAAAAAACAGCGATATTGACTCTTGTACAAAGGTTTGATCCGAACTTACAAATGATAAAATTATTGGAAAAAGTGAACACCCATTTTAAATTACTACAAGCCGCCACTGCTGACAATTTTAGTAAAATGGGCAAATATTGTGTACTGTGTGTGGATGAGATAAGCATAAAGGCAATTTTTTTTTAAACGTAGTGTAGATTATGTTGTAGGCGTGGAAGATCCCGGCAATGGGAAAAGAGTATTTAAACCAGCAAGAACAGCCACCGTCTTGTTGATCAGGAGGATTTTCTCTAATTGGAAGCAACCTTTGAGTTATTTTTTGTACAATAGTACATGCCCTGGTTTTAATTTAAAGTATATAGTTTTTGATGCTATTCAAAAGTTAAGGAATATTGGATTGAACGTTATTGTTACCGTGATATGGGCTCCAATAATATTCAATGTAAAAACTTTTTGCAAATAACCCCTGAGAGACCTTATTTTATTTTTGACGATTAAACATTTTTTTTTATATTCGATACACCTCACCTCATCAAGGCTATGAGAAACATGTTACTGAAACATACTTTTCTTGTTTCTAATAAAATAGTTTCTTGGTCATATATTACGCAATTTTATAATATTGATAAGTCGTTAGTTACTAGATCAGCGCCTAAACTAACTGATTCGAGTATATTTCCTAGTAATTTTGAAAAAATGAAGGTAAAATATGCAAGTCAGGTATTTAGTCTTACAGTTTCAGCGGCTTTAAATGTGTACGACAAATTAGCTAACTTGTCTAATGAAGCCAGGCAACTGCTGATTTTATTGATAAAATCGATTGATAAAATTGATAATTTCGACAAATTATTTGATATTTTAAACTCATCAAAAACATCAGACGGGAAGAAATATAATTTGGAGTTGAAGGGTGTCGACTTTCAACTGACATTTTTAAATGAGATGTAACTAAAAAAAATTAAGTTTATAACAGGTTCTATAATAACAATTAGCTCCATTCTTCATTTTTGGGATTTTCTTAAAACAAAAAACGTTAAGAGTCTTTTTACTATACGTTTAAACCAAGATCCGTTAGAAAATTTGTTCGAAAGTTGTTCTGTGTAAACTTAATTCAGGAACTCAAAACTGCGAGAATGACATGGATAATATGCTTCTGCGAGTGTCTGATGTCATTAAAGAGGATACAAATTCATTCTTAGCTCATACACATCCCCATACATCAACTTTTCGAGAAATTGATAGCAGTTATGAAAAAGTGTCCACGTTAGAAACGAATTTCGAAAGGTATTTTGCGGGTTACCTAATGAAAAAATGCCTATCTATATACATTCTTGTACAATTTGCGAGGAATATTTAAAAGCCTATCAAAATTTGGACGATACATCTTTATTTTGTTACTACAACGCTTATAACAGATCCAATTTAGATTTATTTGGTAACTTAAACATGCCACACAATGATTTTGTAAAATCTCCTTTTTAGAGGTAATATTTCAAATAAATTTTGAAACTATTATTATACACAAAAATGTAATAGATTCGTTTCAAAGTATTTGTAGAAATACAAGTTTTTCACATCCATGTGAAAAATTTCCGCATAATTATTTAATAAAATTATTCGGTAGAGTAAGATTATTTTATACTCTTAAGAGGAAAATTTACATTACAAACAGAAAGACCTGCGGGGCAACGGTAGTTTAGTAGGTATAAAAATTACAACTTTAGGGTGGAGCCTAAATACTACAAAATTACTTCCGAGACTAAACAAAATCCTCATTCATTCATAATTTTAACAATTGCCTGTAGATACGAGGGATACGTATTCCAAACTCTAACGCGCGAAATTAAGACAAAGGAACCGAAAAATCCTAACACGGCTGCCGACATTCATCCGTTTTTGAGTGAGTCAGAGTTACCTACCTAAATTAGGGGAACCAGAAACCAGAATCGTATTTGTTTTTCTCGGTGCATGGCGAGATATTGTTATAACGCAGTTCGATTTTTTAGAGGGTTTTACATTATTTTTATATTTTAATTTAGTGAATAGGTTTAGTTAGATTAAATTACATTTAAGAATATAGATTTGTGAAATATAAATACAAATAACGAAAAAATAGACGATTGGTTCGAATAAGGTAATATCAATTAATACAGGGTATTTATTAATTGAGTGCCGATACTTAAGGGTGTGAATACTTTGGGTGTTAAAGTTTTAAGAAAAAAAATATAACTATTTTATCATAAGTTTCTTATCACTCTAGATATTTTTATGAAATTTTGCCCAAAAAAAGTGTGTCCACTCATGGTGGATTCCTACCAAATTTCAACAGAATATCAAGAGCAGTTTCAATATACTGGTTTTTATTTTCTTACCCGAAAAGGGTGCTTCGTACGAAAGTACGTCATAAACCAAATTTGCTCCAAAATAAATAAGGATTTTAAAGATAATTTTGGTTTTTAGAAAGAGCAGTGGCGCACCATATTTTTATTCAAAAATATTCAGTTCAAACCCGGTACGAACGTCACTGGTAAAAATTTAAAAGTATTTTACGACAAAAGGCGAGATTGAAAGTGAAAGTTTAGTCTGTTGGTACATAATATACTCTATATATCTAATTTTTATTATTACACTGAATGTGACATGGCTTTTTTGTTTGCCTTTTTTGGATCAACAAAATATTATTTTAATGATTTAAAATAAATTGCCAGTAATAATAATTATCTGTACTTAAACATATGCAAAGTGAAATCATAAAACGACGCATCAAGAAACCACCAAATTATTAAACTTTTAATTTACGTAAGATGTATTAAAAGTAATTTAAAAAAACCGACTTCAAAATCGTGCAGATGCCATCACCACATCTGAACCAAATTTATATGGGACTACCCCTGAGGTACCCTCTTACTAACGAAAAGAATTATAGAAATCGGACAAGGTGGTAAAGAATTATCGCTAAACATACATAAAAAATGAAAAGTTTGAGGATTTCCCATTGACCCAATTATTAGATTTTGACCAAATTTATATGGGACCATCCCGGAAATACCTCCTTTCCAGCAAAAAAGAATCATTTAAATCGGACATTGTGTTAAAGAATTATCGCTGAACATACATAACAAAAATATATACAGACGAATTGATAACCCCTCCTTTTTGAAGTAGGATATAATAGTCTATATTATTTGTATTAACTAAAAAACTACTATGTGGAGTTATATACATCTTCTTAAATTAATCTTATATGTAAAAATGTAGGTTCGGTTCCTAGAAGAGTACCTAGTTCACTGTGCAGCCAAATTTATATTTATGGCACAGAATTTTTCGAATAAATAAAGTTTTAGGTTCAACTAAACACCTAGTTTTATCAGGAATAACATTTTCTGAAAAAAGTAACATAAAAAGCAGACTTTTTACGAGCCACTATATATATATTTTAAAGGACAATCTATATTATTTTAGAAAAATAAATAAAATTTTTGTATAATCACATAAATGTGATTTATCTTTTAGAATATTGTATATGTTTGTCAAAGTTTACTAATTTAAAAAAAAAGAAGAAAAATTCTTCAAAATTTTTCTTAAATTTTTTAACACGGTACAAAATACCTTAATCCGTTTATAGTTATCGAAATTAGTAAAGAATTTTAACTCATTTAAAAAGCGTTCTTTCTCTTTCCATTTCCTATAAAAACTAATAGACCTGAAATCAGTATTCGGTGACTTCTGTTTTATTGCATTGAAATTGATATGATTTACATAAAAAACAAAAACTGACTTATTTTTTTTGTGAAATAAAAATATGTTGTAATTTTCACAATTTTCGACTACTTTTTGTTTCAAAAAAAAAACACATTGTTTAATTGGCTTTTTATTTTTTTTTTTTTTTAATTTTCTTTAGTATTTTCATAATTTGAGAAACAGTATAGCATTGAAACTTCTATACCTGAAAAATTGTGAGTACGCTTTTAATTGTCTGTTTTTTTATCTCACGATGTCTCGATAAGAAGTTATATAGAAAAAGTTAGTATTCAATCATCCAGACAAAAACAAAAACATGTTTAAATGAATATATTAAATAAATTATGTATTTTTTAACAGAGATATATTTATTTGTATTATGGAAATAATGTTTATGTCAACAAACTTATGTAACTCTTATATAATGATAATATTAAATTTAAAGGTTTTAAATAAGGACTTGCAGATATCACAATTCGAAATTCTTTTTATTAGCCATAATACTTTTTTTGGAATGTTTTTCAGTTAAATAAATAAATTCATATTTTAATCTGAACGCTACTTAAGCGCAGTAAAGTTGCAATAACTAAACAATATAGTGAACTTTTCGAAAATTTCTAAGTTAAAATGAAAATCAATTTATATTTAAAATTAAATAAGTTCACTAACTTTTTTGACCGTTATGAAGTTAATAAAGTTATAAATAACGTCGTTACAAATATTTATGTTTTGAATTTTAAATTTCTATTGATGATAGTTAATCATCTATGTATTACAATAACAATACCTACATGACTTGGCTTTGACACAAAACCCTGTATAGTAAAACTTCTAACCCGAATCAAAATCTTGAAACTATTATTTGGGGACTTAAAAGCGTGGTCCACTAGTTGGTGTAGCTTTTTAAAACATTTGGTATAATAATAATTATATATCATCAATTACCACTGCCACCGGTAAAATCCTAAATTTAAAATAGTGTATTATAATAATAAGACATTAATCATATCTTAAATGGATCGCCTACTACCATGTTTTGGAAATAAATAAAATGTAATTTTTAAATTAATAAAAATATTCAAAATAATTTAAGATTCCTTGCGTTATATTAATAAACATTAAACAAAATTTCTCACGAATTATTTAATATTCTGTCCCGTACTTCCATGTCTCTGTTGCTTCGCTGTTAACAAGTTCCGGCAAGACATATTGCATATAAAAAATTTTAATTTTATTTTGTATTTTTTATTCTCAAAAGCTGTCAATATGAGATATTTTCTCCACTTTTATTCCTCCAGAAGTCCAAAAGCACAAAATACCAAAATCCATTTGTGTTGTGTGCAGCTAGCCCTGAATTTGAAAATACCAATAGTGGTTCTCCTTAATGGAATTGTTCTTTTTCCAAAAAGTTATTTCTCTACTGCATATTTCTTCTGCTACAGTCAGCACTTCAGCTCTATATGGACATTTTGACTCTATCATAGAATTTTGTTTTTTTTTTTAATTCCATCCAGACTGGCAGCAACATATTCAAATTCGAATTCAATAAAATGTCCACTTTTAAAAACTGTTAGTTGCAAATAAATTTCCAAATCTTATTTTGCTCTGAATTTATGGTCCATGCCATATCGGGTGGCTTTAGAAATAAATAAAAGATTTTAGGAGATGTTTTACAAATTTCTCCAAATTTTAAAGCAGTGACTCGTTTCCGTCTTTTATTGTGCCACAATGCACAATCAGCTTGTCACAATAGTTTTTCTCTCATTTATAGACATTGGCTAACTTTTTAGAAAATTTTCTCTTGCAACGCGCCTCAAAGGGTGCGACAGATCAAAGCCATGCGCGAAAGCAAGAAAAAATATTTACATTACTTTAACGGATTGAAGAGATATTAACATGCTGGAATTAATAATTATTGTTGACTTGAAGAAGTATTCATTAATCAAAAACATATAATTCACATCTCAGTGTATACCTTCCAATTTCGTATATATATTTTTTTAATAAATAAATGATAAAACTAATTTAATATAATTCAGCGAAATTACTGTATGTAAAAAATAACAACATGAATTCAAATCACTTACGTACTGTTTATCACTAAATAGTAGAAAAAGATATATATTTTGTTGGTATCACTTTCTAGACGAAAAAGCTTTTAACGTATTTTTATTTTTATTGTAATAAAAATAAATGCTCCTGTAGGCAAAAATTAAATATATTTTTCTCTTCTAGCATTTTTTAACATTTCTATTTCTTTTCGTTTCTTTTCTTAGATTTTTTCAAAAGAGACTGAGTCATATTTTTAAAGTAAATCCAGAGAGGTATAGGTTAAGCCTTTATCTGTACTTACATTAAATTTTTTTAGTAAAATTAAAAAATAATCCGTAAAATTGGTGTACTATGAGACCCTTGCATATAATATATATGTATATGCCAATCTTAGTATTACAGAAATAAATTACGTAAAAAATAAGGTGTACAAATACGTAAAATTTATTCATCCCTCGTAAAACATCAGTAAAATATATTATAAATTGTTTTCATTCACAAATATTAATTTCTTAAAAATCTAACAGAGGCGCCACTTTCCAGACGAAAAATCTTGCAATGTAAGGGTTTCGTAGTACCCCCACTTTTAAAGTTTATTTTTGACTATTTTTAAAATAAAAAAATATGTATATGTAGGTAAAGGTTAAATCTATGCTCCTCTGGAACTACTTTTTTAAAATTCAATTTAGTTTTTTCTAAAAAAAATTGAGAAAATGGGTAAAAAAGTCGAGTTTTGTATTTTTTTTTTAGAAAAAACGGTTTCAAATTTTAAAAAAGTGTTTCCAGAGGAGCATAGATTTATCCTTTACCTACAAGTACATATTTTTTTCTTTCAGAATAAGTCAAAAATAAACTTTAAAAGTGGGGTACTACGAAACCCTTGCATGCTCCGCTCTACAGCCAAGTAAATACTCCTCTTAAATGTCTTAACCGAAATTTTATAACTATAAAAGACAAAAAGGTTTTCATTTGGAAAGATAAGTAAATATTTTTTTATACATATAAATCTTTTACTTACCTATATTTATAATGTATGAATCAACAGATACCCAATATTTTTTTATTTTCCTGACCTTATTTCGGTGCGCATATGGACTACAAGTAATAACTAAAAGACGAGGTCATAACTCGTCGGCATCAACTACAAAGGAATTAAATGAGAGATAGCCTTCTGGTTATTATTTATTCTTGTGGTATAGTTGTCAAAGAGTTGTTAAAACTTTTTGCGAATTTAAATATTTTGGCGTTAATTGTATTAGGTATATCAGCATTTTTTATTATTATTTTGCGAAAAAAGCATGACTAAATGTGCTAAGTTTAACTCTACAAGCTACAATACTAAAAATTTAAGAGAAATCGTCTGGATTAAGTTATTACAAATAAAAATACTGACTGTACTCAGTATCTACTTTCCCACAATTCTTAAGGTTACTAATACATACCGGATTTTCACAAGATCCACGATATTTAAAAATTTGGTCAGAATTTGTCGGAAAATGCCAATGAAAGCCTAAACCAAATAGCGTATTGTACTCCATTCATTCTTTTATCGAATCCATAGGCTTTTTCATTGCCCTTACATCGCTGTGTCCCGATATTGATGTGACACGAATACTCCTGTTGCTATTCCTCTTTAAATTTTTAAGCCGTTCATGTGCGTTTGGGAAGAAGGAATATCCCTCGTGCTCCATTCGTTTCTCTCTGGAATGCGAATGCTGTAAATTTAACTATAAGGACTGCCTGGTTTTTTTTATACTATCTAATGTTCGTTGCTAAAATTTTAGCCCTGATAATGATCAACAGTAGACAAAACTAGTCGAAGTTAAACTTTTCTTTATGGTCTGTGATAAACGACTATTTTTCCTTGTCTGAATACGCCAAATCTAAAATGGATCTACTATACTTAATCACTAACATGCTTACTTTATTTGTTTAGTACGCCTCTGACAAAAGAAAATTTATTTTCAAATCATGATAATTACTAAAACCTACTAATTTAGTGTTAAGATAAAGTTTATTTATCGATTTTCCAACAATCTTTAAAGAAAACAGCGTCCGAGAACCGACTAACCGTTATATAGTTTAAACCATCTACATATTTCTCCTTCCCTTTTTAGTCTCACGGTAGTACTTAAAAAAATCGGACAAGCCACCAAACCGATAAGAAAAGCACACTATCTTTAATATAACAGACGTGAACTGAATGTTGGCTAAATGCATGGGCGTATTTGGATAAATTCACCAGGGTGAGACCAATTTTAATCCATCCACTCATTGAAAAGATACAATGAATAAAAATTATAACCTACTTTTACTTTAAATTTGGAAGTAAACACGTCATTTGGTATGAATAAAATGGCAAAGTCGACGCTCAACAAATGAACATGCTATTTCCCTAATTATCTACTAACTATGAGTAATTCTTTACTAATAAAATTGAAGCAACTTCTGAAATAATTTTAAGAAGAGGCAGATAATAGATTGACAAAAAACTACTTCAAACAAATCCCTAAACATCCTGAAATTCGAGAAATCTTAAATGTGGTCAATCTGTCTGAACGAAATAATAAGTGGTGTGAATAAACTCAAGCAATAGCTTGAAGCAATAGCTTGTTAGTTTAAGCAGTTGCTTAAAACGGAGTGAATAAACATGAGTTGCCTCTATGAAGTAATTGCTTACCGAAACGAAGTCGAATCCGGAAAAACCGAAGCTGTAACTTGGTCAAGCATTTGCTTCAACGGACAAAAGTCGAGCACTTACTTCAAAAGTCAAGTTGTGACATGAAAGTTTCTCGTTCTATCGCCGCTTCACATCACGTCTGTCTAGGTCAGTCTTAATTAGTAAATAAACTAAGTAGACATGTCAAGTTCTAGCGAAGATGAGGGTTTTATGGGAAAAAAGTTTGATCGGGGTTTATTTAACAAATTATTGGCAGATAACAAAGTTGTCTTAGAAAAATCTAAATTACCGGCAGTTGTACAGGAGAAAAAAGAAGCGTGGAAAACAATTAGGGCGCTATATGCAAAAGAAACGTGGCATCAAGTGACGAAAGTACAGCTGACTAAAATGCTTAGTAATATGAAGACAATCGTAAAAAAAAAGACCGATGTCACAGCCACGGGCAATAAAACAATAAAACTAAAAGTGTGGGAGAAAGATTTTTTTGCCATCATCAGCGATGAGAATAATCCAGTGTTTTCTAAAGTGCCTGGTAGTCTCACCGTCGGAGTAACTGTGGATAATGTAAATGTAAGTAATCAAAACGAAGATGAAGAAGTAGATGAAGTACAAGAGCAAGTGACGAAAAGATCGAAAATTGAGAAAATAAGAAAAAGTGCTAAAATTGTGAAGCAGTATGAATGCGATGAAACAAAAAATGTTTCAATACCACAACTTCAACGAATCGTATTATTACAACAATTTGAAATAAATAAAATGAAATTAGAGAGAAAAAAGAAGCTAAAGGAAAGTATGAGTAAGAACTGTAAAGAAGAGTCAACTCAAACCACAGAGGAAGAAACTGGGTGTTTTATTTTATATGAACAATTGTGAATAAATATTTTAGTTCCTTTGTGATTGTGCCTTATCTTGTAATACATCAATATTTTTCTCCAAAAGGTTTAGTAAAATTTATTAAAACTAACAAGAATTTTTTTAAAACGCCCTTTATAATAGTACTTAGTAAACAAATACAAGGTAGCGAAAAAGTGACAAAAAGGTATTTTCGGGTAGAATAAATAGATTTTAGGAAAATCGCTCGGATAATTTTGACCTCGAGGGGGACATTTTGACATAAAAACCATCATCGTATCATTTCATCCCTTTGCTCAGCAATTCCAACCCTTAAAATTTGAATAGGGAAGATCAAATGGCACATCGATTTAAAGGACGTTTAATTCTCTTTCCAATGGTACCCAAATTTATTCACCAGACCTCGATTTTTGTGCCCTTTTTAGGGTAAAAAAGTGTGGCACCTCATATGAAAGTTTATTTTCGTCTAGGGTATAAATTTGAATATCATTGGAAAAAGAAATAAACGCCCTTTAAAATGATGTGTCACTTGATCTCTCTTTCCTAATCAAATTTTAAGTGTTGGCGTTGCTGAGCAAAGAATTGAAATAATATGATGACATGTTTGAGCGAAAATACCTTGTTGCCAGACTTTTTCGATACCTTATGTACTAGAAAAATTGAAATAAGCAACTCCTTAGATAAATAGAATACAGTATGAAAGTATGTGCCAAATAAACAAATTTTTACAATTATCATCAGTTTAAATACCCAACTATTCCAACATTTCTTGTCTTTTTTGTTCCCCGCGTAATCTGGTTGCTGCATTCTTGTACTGATCTTGAGCATTTGCATTTTCATGAATATTTTCGTTATCATCTATTTGATCTTCAAATTCGAACCGATCATTCAGATGTTTGGCAATATTGTGCAAAATAGCACAAGTTACAATCACTTTTGGTACCCTCTCTATATTAACCCTAACACAGTTTCCAGGAATTGGAAATCTTCTTTTTATTTGTCCAAATACCCTTTCTATCACAACACGCTCCTGTGAGTGGTGCAAGTTAAAGATCCTTTGTGCCTCCGTATGTGCCGGCTTGAAAGGTGTGATTAGCCATGGCGAAATTCCATAACCAGAATCAGCCAGTAAACAAACAGAACCATCAAATCTCGACAGGATGTTTCTAAATGGGGTTCTCCTCCATATACGTGAGTCATGAACGCTGCCCGGCCACCCCGCACTGATGCTTGTGACTTTTTCACTTGCGTCGCACGTAGCCTGTACATTAATACTAGTGTAACCCTTTGTGTTGACGTATTCATCACCAAATATTGATGGCTTGTTTATTTCGACGTGCGTGCAATCTAAAGCACCTATTACCGAGGGCATATGAAAGCGAGTTTGCCACAAAACTCTTGCTTCATTCATTTCTCTTGCTGTCGAGGGAAAGTGGATCCAGTCATTAGCTCTTCTAATTATCTGATCCATCACAAAATTTACAGTTTTACACACTGTACTTCGGTGCACGCCAATATCTTCAGCAATTCCAGATTGAAAACCTGGGTCCCCTACGAATCGCAAAAGAATCTCCATTTTTTGTCTCGAAGTCAACGCACCACCACGAAATTCAACCCTTTCCGGCAAAAATTCGTTTGTCAAAAAATCAACACTTTCGTTTTGAAAACGCAGCAGTTCTTTTGAATTTACTTGTCTTCTTTCACGATAAGTTTTAACGTTGCGTACATTCATGAACATCACCATAATCACTACTTAGATAAATGAAGCCTGCTGTACCCCAGACTTCAAAAAATCCAAGTAGTTGCTTAGATATAAAGAAGTATCTAATTTTTATTCACACCATTTTAAAGGAATGGCTCAGCTTTCCGGAAAAACCAAGCTTTTGCTTGGCCGAGGAATTTCTTCATATTTTATTCAATTGAATTAAAGCAGTTGCTTCCAAAAACCATATTTTAAGCTAGTGCTTCACTTTATTCACACCACCCAAATGAAACCCAAATTGTTTTTATCATTAATAAATGTTTTTTTGATTTTCTCGGTTTCATTATTTCGTTTAAATTGTCTTCATATCTACCTGGTGAGTGATTTGCCGAAGGACTTTTTTTTTTTTTAATCGGCATTGACTGCTACGGTTATTAGCCTCGTGTTCTGTGTAGGCTTTGTTACTGTTTCCCAGCGCCACGTTGCCCATGTTATTGTGACGCATGACTTTGATTTTGACGCATGACTTTGATTTATTTTATGCATTTCTTTTTATATTCAAAAATTATTTGAAATGTGGCAACCTCGCGCTGCCTAAATCTCCAAGCAACCGGAGCCATTTCTAAGCTGGCACTAGGGGATAGAGAGACATTTTACCAGCAGTCTATGTGAGCAACAGAGGTGGGGACATTTTACAAGTATTTAAATGGTAAAATCAAGGAATGTTCGTGCCAGGCACAGCGCCGATAGCAGTTCAGAAAATCGCGGTTTCTCGATAATGTCGATTGTTGACTAAATTAACCGAATTTCTTTACGCGCTTTTAAGTTTTTCGTTAGTAACTTTCGATAAACTTGTTTAAATATCTTATTTCTTAGTTTTTAATTCATTATGACAATGAATAAAATTGGAGTCTTAAAAAACTTTTTCGCTAGAAGAAAAACTACAAATTAAAGAATTAGGCTGGCCAATTCCCGATTAAAAAATTGAAAAACAAAGTGAAAGTGAGCAAAAATCGACGGGTCGTAAATTTAATAAAACTATTTATGATAAAAATAATTGGTTGTGTGGTTGCGATGAAACTAATAAACTGTTTTGTTTCGTATGTATTTTGTTTGGAGGTGACGAGACTTGGTTAAAAAAAGGCACAGACGATCTTGTCCATATATGGGATAAAATGAAATCTCATAAAAAAATCTAAAGTGCACCTGAATATTGTTTTTAACTTTTTCATGCTTGGTAAGTAAAATATAAAAACCCAGTTAAATTCGGCTTATCGTGATGCTCTAATTAAACATAATCAACAAGTTGATAAGAATCGATATGTTTTAAATCAAATTATAAATTGTATAAGGTTTTGTGGAGCTTTTGAGTTAGCTTTAAGGGGTCACGATGAGAAAGATAATTCGGAAAATAGAGGCATATTTAAGGAGCTGGTGAATTTTAGCGCCAAATTAGACAACGACTTAAATGTTCGTATTCAAAGTTTAAAAGCTTTAAAAGGTACCTTAAAAATAACCCAAAATGAACTTCTTAATTGCATGTTAAATGTTTATCACGAAGAAGTTAGGAAAGAAATAGAAAATTATCCTTTTGTTACAGTGATTGTCGATGAAACGACGGACGTTGCTTGTGAATTTCAATTAGTTATAGTTTTCAGATATTTGTGTAAAGGACGACCAGTTGAGAGATTTTTGAAGTTTTACATGCTCGATGGACACGACGCTAAATCAATCGCTGAATGTATTTTAAATATTTTACATTAATTATTAAAACATAGTCCAAATAAATTAATTGCTCAAAGCTATGACGGCGCATCTGTAATGAATGGTGGATTAAATGGTGTGCAAAAAATTATTAAACAAACATATCCTCTTGCAAATTACGTATATTGCTATTCACACCAGATGAATTTAGTTATGTGCATGTTCTGTCAATAAGCAGGCTAATTTATCTGGTTTGTGCTCTTTCTTTTCCACCTCTCCTCAAAGAACAAAAATTTTGGATGAGGTAGTAATCGTAGGTTGCCAAGATCTTCCCAGACACGTTGGAATTTTTAATTGCGAGGTGTTCATACTGTTTATGAGAATAGAAAAGACCTCATTACAGTTGTGGATATTATAGAAACTACTTCATGAGATTCGTCGTCTATTAATCAAGCAAGTGGGTACAAATTAAAACTTCAGGATAAAAATTTTATATTTTGGTTAAGTATTTTTCATCAAATAATGCCTCATGTGGAAATTATTTTTAACCAATTACAAAAAGTATGCACAGATTCTGTTAAGGTCAAGAAAGATTTGGAGAATTTCGAAGCAGCAATTCAAGGTATACGAGAGCAAATAGACAGCAATATTGACAATATTCAAGGAGAAATAAACACGTCGCAAGGAGAAACTGGTGAACCAATAAGAAAAATCTGATGTGTCCAACACATGACTTTCCTATCTAGTTATTACAGGCTTTTTCCGGTTATTTTGTACAACCTATTGCAGCACCCCCATAAATGTTTAGAGGATAAAATAAATATATACATTTTCCACATACATCTACCTCGAAACATTTTTCTATAGATATTCATTGAAAATGAAAATACTGAAAAATTTAAATTTAGCACTTTTCCTACAATTTTTCCATTATGTCCATTTTAGAAAAATCATGTATAAACAAAAATTATAGAGATCGATATCGCAAACAACTTTTATTTCAACAATTTTCATAAAAATCGGAATTTTGCACATTTTGTCAAATTTCTCGAATACGGACCATTTCAGGAAATTTTGACATAAAACAAAAATTATAGATAATAATATTAGAAATAACTTTTATTTAAACAATTTTTTTCTTTAAACATAAATAACAGATATATTCCATAAAATATAAAAACGGCCCCCCATAAAGTACCCCCCAGATGTTCCGACTTTGTCCAAAATCTAATCATTTCACGTCAGGCCGAAATAAAACTTAAGTTTAAAATTTAATGTTTTTTTCTTTATCCGTTTTTGAGTTTTCTTCAAATTTCGAAATTTACACATTTTCTCAAATATCTCGAATACGGTCCATTTTAGAGAAATTATGTATAGGATAAAAATTATAGAGAATTATATTACAAACAACTTTTGTTTAAATAATTTTTATAAAAAAATATTTTTTTACATTTTGACAAATTTCTCGAATACGAACCATTTTAGGAAAACAAAAATTTTAGATAATAATATAAGAAGTAACTTTAATTTGAAGAATTTTATTCCTCAGACGTAAATAACAGATATATTCCATAAAATATAAAAATGACCACCCATAAAGTACCCCCCCAGATGTTCCGACACTAACCAAAATCTAATCAGCACATTGGACGCTGGAACAAAGCTTAAGTTTGAAATTTGGTATTTTTATGTCTATCGGTTCATGAGTTATGCGACACACAGACACACACACAGACACACACACACACACACACACACACACACACACACACACACACACACACACACACACACACACACACACACACACACACACACACACACACACACACACACACACACACACACACACACACACACACACACACACACACACACACACACACACACACACACACACACACACACACACACACACACACACACACACACACACACACACACACACACACACACACACACACACACACACACACACACACACACACACACACACACACACACACACACACACACACACACACACACACACACACACACACACACACACACACACACACACACACACACACACACACACACACACACACACACACACACACACACACACACACACACACACACACACACACACACACACACACACACACACACACACACACACACACACACACACACACACACACACACACACACACACACACACACACACACACACACACACACACACACACACACACACACACACACACACACACACACACACACACACACACACACACACACACACACACACACACACACACACACACACACACACACACACACACACACACACACACACACACACACACACACACACACACACACACACACACACACACACACACACACACACACACACACACACACACACACACACACACACACACACACACACACACACACACACACACACACACACACACACACACACACACACACACACATACACACACACATACACACACACATACATACACACATACACACACACAGACATCATCGCGAAAATAGTCAAAATGGATTCAGGGGACCTCAAAACGTAAAAATCCGTCGAAAACTCGAGGTCGAAAAAAATAATGATTCCTATACTTTCCTTATATCTGTATACAGATAGGAAAGTAAAAAAGGCACAAATTGAAGATAACAGCAAAAAACGGAAGCCTTAAAAATATGCGATGCCGTTTTATTGCAAATAAAAACAAGGTTCAACTTCTCTGGGCATTTGGTCGCTTCTAATTTATTTATGTCGGAGAAGTTTTCGGTCTATAGGCATCAGTTTCCCGAATCATTCCTCAATGAAACATATATACAATTTTCATTTTTAGACAAAAATATGCTTAAAAATGAATTACAAGTGCTGTATCAGAGAGACGAATTAAGTACCACCTCCAGAGCTGTCCCGCTGTCAATTTTATTGAATGAGGAAGGTTTAAATTGTACATTTCAGGAAACTCTTAAACTTTTAGGTGTTTTGATAACAATACCTATGTCAACATCTGAAGCAAAGTGCTGTTCTTCAATGCTTAGACGAATTAAAACATTCCTCAGAAATACAATGAAGGAAGAAAGACTTGCTTTTGGTATCTTGTCCGCAGAAAAACATTTTATGGAATTGAAAATTTTAATAATAAAGTAATTGAAAACTTTGCAACCAAAAAAGAAAGAAGAATGAACTTCATTTATCGGAAAGTTTAAAACTAGTAAATCAAGCAACTTTGTGCGCGTGTGTAAATTCTGTAAATAGGTATAGTTTTATTTTTGTGATTTTTTTGGTATATGGACCTCAAGACTATTTATGGTAATAACAAACTGCAAGGACTTTCAGCATTAATTACAGGGGGTAAGTTAATTTATAATTTTCAATTAATTTCACAAAGTTCTTTGATAAGATTTGAGTAATTTATTGGCAAAGTTTAGGATAAGACTAACCCTGACGGCCTGTTTCTTGTCAGAACTTGTGTTAGAAACCCCATAAATAGTAAATATAAAAGTATCCGTCCTTCATTTATTTTTTTAATTAAAATTTTATATCTATTTTGACAATACCTAGATATATTTTTGCCTAAACGACTTTTGGGTAAAAATTTGGGCGTGGCACCCCAAAAAATTTTTCGCCTCTGGTGGTGGGGGGCCTCCGACAGGGCGTCTCCTGCGGGGTTTTCACATTTGTTTAAAAAACCTGGCACTACCATCTCGTATTATCACGAGCCGCCACTGAGAAAGATTATCACTCAAAAATTTCTACTCTCAATTAATTAATTACAATCATTGCAGTTTTAAATATGGAATTTAATTGATTAATTAGCAATAAATTGGCATGCACGGCTAAAATACCCGACCAACAAATACCCCCTCGCCCTTTTTACTAATAAATTGCAAAGAATCTATGTAAATTAATAATTAATATAGTTTAAAAAAAATCTAAAACACGCTTTTAGAGCATATCAAACTAAAAAGTTAAAACTAATTTTTTATAACACGCTTTTATTCAAATAAGCTTAAAACAATAATAAATGGAAAATACTAGTATTATTGTGAAAAAAGCGTCGGGCGCTCAATGTACGAGAAATATGGACAAAGCGCCCCATCATATGTTTTTCATTTATAAGACATAATATGTATTGTTTACATCATATTTATGAAATTGTGTTCAAATAAACTAATATTGATTAATAAAACTAAACTAATGTTGATAAAAATGCAATATTCGCTGACACATAAATGTTCGGACACGTTAGTAAAACAAATAATAGCAAGCCATGGAAACAAAAAAAAGTGTTTCTATTTTGACATTTTAACTTGAGAAATAATTCGATTATCAATTGGCTCCAAAATGTCGCGTGGTAAAGCAACAAATGGTGCAATTAGA
The DNA here is from genome assembly GCA_927349885.1 of Psylliodes chrysocephalus. NCBI lineage: Eukaryota > Metazoa > Arthropoda > Insecta > Coleoptera > Chrysomelidae > Psylliodes > Psylliodes chrysocephalus. The sequence continues at coordinate 28,751,841 of OV651817.1, read as the reverse complement.
GAATAAATAGTAAAACTGTTTAACCAAGGAAGAACCTTTCGGGATATTGCTAAACAAATAAATGTCGCAAAGTCCACGGTGTCAGATAATGTGAAAAAATATGGAGAAACGGGTTCAACTCAAATTTCAAAACATGGTGCTGGTCGGCCACGCAAAGTCACTTCCCGAATGCAAAGATCTCTTGTTCGGATTTGTAAAACTGATCGCCGAAGTACTGTAAGGGAAATAACAGCAAAATGGAATGAAGAAATAATTGGAAGTGTTTCATGAGAAACGTGTCGTCGCTGGATCCATAAGTCTGGTTTACATTTTTATAAGGTACGTAGGTTACGTTTAAGGAAAATCTCATATTTATGCAGTGAAATCATTGGTTTAGGCAAAAGAAACGCCATTGCTGACGGAAAAACAAAAGACGATTAGCGGGGGCAAAGGAACGGGCAATGTGGACTTTTGAAGACTGGAAAAGAATCATTTTTAGCGATGAATCAAAATTTGATGTTTGCGTGGGTGACCATCGATCACGTGTTATAAGAAACAAAAATGAAACCTTTCACAAAGACTGTCTAAAGAGAAAAATTAAATTTCCATCAGGTGTTATGGTATGGGGAAACATGTCTGGTTTTAGTGTTGGAAAACTGCACTTTATAGACGGAATTGTAAACGCAGAAAAATATCAGAACATTCTTGAAACCAATTTGTTAGTGTCAATTCCAATTTTATCACCTGATGGAAACTTTACTTTTCAACAGGACAACAATATTTCCGTCCTTGACTGGCCCTCCAGCAGCCCTGATCTAAATATAATCGAAACTGTATGACACAAGATGAAGCAGCAATTAAGAAATGATCCACAGCGCAACATTTCTGATTTGTGGGTAAAATTGCAAAATATATGGGATTTTTTTACCGCGGAAGATTGCGAAAAGCTTGTTAAAATTATGCCTGATAGAATAAAAGCAGTTATTAAGGCAAAGGGAGATGCAACCAGCTATTGATGTGATTTGTCCGAACATTTATGTGTCAATAAATATGCATTATTATCAACATTAGCTTAGTTTTATTGATCAATATCAGTTTATTTGAAAACATTATCATAAATATGATGTAAAACAATACATATTATGTCTTATAAATGAAAAACATGATATTGAATCCCTTAAGGAAATTTTCAAACTTTTACGAAAAATCAGTTGATGTCCGAACATTTTTGTGTTAGGGCTCGTAATATTTAAACTTGGAAAAATAATAAAACAAACTCTTTTTCTATAAGGTACAGAAAAACAAACTACGCTACGTTCAGAAAGTACCTCGTCTTACTCTTTTTACTCGATGCCGTTCTTTTAGTACATCTACTTCCTCTCTAGCGGATCTGTCTGTGGTCTTTTAAGGCAGAGCGATAAGGTTGGTTTACTTCATATTAAGAGCTTTAGGAGTAAATAATCATTGTGTGACAATCACAGTTGTTATTAAATTGAAGTATTACAAAACCAAAAAAATTATAAAAAAGATGTTATTTATTCATAATATATTTAAAAAAAAATTTATGAAGTATAGAGTATAGGTTTTGATTGTTTATTTTATTAGAAACCATAGAAACGAAACATGCCCACACCCACAAAGATGTATAAGGCCAGAGTAGGGTAAGTTTCCATCCTGTAAACTGGATCGAAACGTGCTAGACCCATTCCATCCACTCCTCTTAAGGTCATCAAGAACAATAGATTTATATGCCATGCCTTTTAAAAGGGAATAAAGGATGACATACTATCATCATTTAAACAGGACGTTACTAAAGGCTTGCCCTTATTATGTCGTCTGTTTTTGTATCTTGTGCGTCTTCATTCTGTTGTGTCCCCAGTGATGTAAAAGTTCTCCTAGTCTCCTAATTTGGTGACTACGTGGACCTTCTCCAACTAGTCGTCTCTTATACGAAACCAATTTAAGATAGCCTTATTCGATTCGCTCTGCAGCAAGAGGTACTTTTCGAACGTAGCAAATAATAATATTAATAATAAATAATAATAAACACTATTTAAAGATAAACACATTTTTGTAATTTATTTACTTATTTTTTTGTCCTTGTCTCTTACCTGTCTCTTTCACTACCAGGGTATACCTATTTTCCATGCCCCCTTATTTCTATAAAATTCTAATTTCGAATTTAACAAAGATTTTTACTCAGCGTACATTTTACTTCTTTTCTAGTAGGTGGGAACATTTTTTTGTAGTTAATCTAGCTTTTATTTTTTGTTCGCTATTGTACATGTAATTTATTAGGGATGTGTATACTTAAATCTACATTTTACGCTCTGTTTTGGTTATTTATTAGGTACCTAAGTACTGCTTCCGAAATTATAAACTTTATATTAAAAACAATTATTGTTTTATTTCAATAGTTCTATATTTATAGTCAAATGCCATCTGTATATGTAAGATGGGGAGGATGGTTTTCCTCAAATCACTTAGACCTCATTAGTCCTAAGACATACTCCAGGGACATATAAGAACTGCCTCTCAGCTGATAAAAAAATCCTGCTGTTTGTAAAAAACCTGCCGAGAGCTGTTTAGGGACTGAATCTCAGCTTGTCAAAGTCCTGCAGGTTAATAGCGTCGCAGAGAGGTTCCTACATTTTTTTAGCCATTTTAGCGCCATTTAGTTTGACCAGAAGTAGTCATTTGGCGAGCTTCTACCACACTGATAGTAAATGCCCGGCTAGAGCTATTATGTCCGCCCGATCTACAGGGCTATAGTTAAATGTCATACACAAACAAAGAAATTATGTAAAAAAATATGTCAAAATCGTGGCAAAGTAACACCATACGAAGGTATATATCTGTTTTATTTATGTAAAGGAACCCGGTATTAAAAAAAATAGTGCCTGTAAAAGCAGAAGGCTGCTTAAGAATAGATACAAATATCTCTTCGCTTCCCTTTGGCACGCCCGTGATTATATATTAATGTATGTAATCAAAGTAATAACTTTAAATCTTACCGCACGTTAATTTCTATTAGAAGTCGAAGTAATTGAATTTAGGTTCGTTTATATGGAGTATGCACATACTTAGGTTGCCACAATAATATAAATTTTGCATTCGTGATTATAAGTTTGTGAATGGCTGCTTTTAAGGTGTCATGTTTGCCGTTAATTTATCACCCGATGCAGTGGAAAAATTTGCCTTGATAGCTCTGCATAATTACTGACCATTTTCTTCGCGCACTTTAAAATATACAAAAATAGTAATTTGTCTACAGTTACCTGGTATTTGTAGAGCAAAGTACGATGGAGTACAGAAGAGAATGACACAAAAATTAATAGTGGATTGGGCTAGATTAATGATAATAAACAGCAACAGGGATGGATTGTACATAAATACTACACCGCTTTTGTTATACCAGACGTGTACATTATGTTAGGCGCCCTTCTAATTTTAGTTGTTAATAGAAGCGTATTTTGGACCTTGTGTAGATATTAATCACTAACGAAAGCAGCAATAGTTTCTTTTTAACTCGAGTTTTGGTGTTCAGGTAATAATAAGGACTAACAGAGCGTTGAAAATAATATTTAATATCTGCTGTGCTTCTTTGGTTATAATTAAATGCCTGTTGTGGTATTAGCCGTAGGAGTAGTTGTTTTCTGGAGGAAAACTATCGCTCGTATTATTTTGTGATGAATAGCTCCGATAATTTAGTTTTATTTATTTTATTTTACGTATTGGTCACATTAGAGTTGGAATTACTTTCCGTCTTTTTTTTAATTCCCCGCCTGGCTTCATTTTGCCTATTTTTAAGGAGTTATGGAAAAATGCCAGATGTGACGGGCTCTGAATTCAATTCTCACTAAAAAAATACCCCACGTCTGCTGTAGTTTTTGAACTAGATAGGTGCTACAAACAAGCTTTGATTTTACTTAATAAGTGAAGGTGGCGTTATTTTATGACTCTACTCAAAATTTAAAAGAAAATCTACTTTTATTAATTTAACATAAATATTATAAACACTGCAAAAAAACATTATTATAACATTAAAGGAAGCAAAAGAGCAAAGTGTTCGTGGTGTTTTTGTACTTTTATTATAATAAAATATCTTCCAACAAACAAGCCGCCTTGGATATTTGAAACTTAGAGGTACACATATTTTAGTGCTATTACCTTTCCCAAACATCAATTAATAAGTAAAGGATTATGAATTAGTCCTTAACAAATAATTTTATGTGATTCTCACTACGCCTTGTTCTCAATGAACATAGGTAGATGTTTAAAGAAAAGTTTAAACACAATTACACTGCAGTTTTTTACTGATGAACTGCTTTTTACAACAAACAAATGAAACAAATTACAAAAGAAAAAGGTTATTAACATCTTACAAACTATGTATTAATAAACAAATTATTGAATAGAAAAAAGGGTTTTAACATCTAACAAATTAACAAATTATGTATTATTAAACAAATTATTACAATAAAAATTGGTTTTTAACATAACTATGTATTATTATGCTACAAATTTTAGATTGTAGTGGCGAATTTGCTTTTATCTATAATCGGTCTGTTATAGAAAGTGTTAAATGTAGTTGACTTATCGGACCAACCTGTTAGCTGCCGACGTTGCTGCATGTCGGATAGAATGAGAAGAGAACATAGATGTATATCTATCCCACTATTAGATAGAGTTGTCTTTATCCAACGACTTATGGATTGAGAAGTTGCAGAATGATAGGGTTTTTTGCATGTCAATATTAATTTGGATTATCATCCCCTAATACCCTTTATCTGTTCAAGGTAACATTCTAGCACCGCAGCTACGCATAAGGGTGGCTTTTCTTTAAAGTAAGGAATCTGCAGCAAAGGTTGCATTTTATTTCGACCAGAAGTTTTTATGCGGTGAGGAATTTTTATCTCATAACCATCAGGTTTTTTTTATGAATATTGTCCCATTCAATGAAGGTTAATGTCTGAACTCTCTGTGCTGTGATTAAAATTAAAAGGGTAACAAGTTTGTAAGTGAGTTGTTCTAGAGATAAGATGTTGCTAGGATATTGCTTATAAAGGTAAGATAAGACAATACTTGGATCCCAAATAAAATCATATTTTGGAGTAGACGGTTTTATATATGATATTCCTTTAAAAAATCGTTTAATCCGATAATCCTTCCCTACTTCAGGGCCTATAATTAAGGAAAGAGATGCTCTAATGGAATTGAGCGTTTCATAGGAGCGATTATTTTGAAAAATTTCTGCTAAGAAAAGAAGAATATTGGAGGCAGAGAATTCATACCTATTTACCGAGTTTCTTGTACAATAGTCACGCCACTGTTTTAAGCCTGAAGAATACTGTTTTATAGTTGCGGTTATTATGGAAGCTAACAAGACTTCAATTGCTTCATCTGGCAACCCTTTTCGGCTGAAAGCCTCCCAGACGATTGACCTGCCATCTACATTAGAGACTTCCACATGGGATGAGGGATTCTATTGACAGAAAGTAATAAGGTTTTACTAGGTTTAAATATTACAGGTGATGAAACGAGCAATATCTGAAACAGAGGAAACCAAGGCTGGGAAAGCCACTGCGGCACAACCATAACTCCCTCTGCCCCATCAGTCGCCACCGCTTCAGGGTTTGGTTTCCAGGATACAAATTTCTGACATTTAGAATTTATTTTGGTGGCAAACATGTCAATGTCTGGGACACCAAATGGTTTTATTATTACTGCCATTGCTCTGGAAGACAATTCAAATTCTGTCTCACTGTTAAATTTCCTTGATGCATCGTTAGCTATCTTGTCTTTTGAGGCTACATAAGAGGCAAAATTCGTATTTTTCTTTCGCCGCACCACTGCCATATCTCTCTTGTTATATTGTTGAGATTTTCAAATTTGGTACCTCCCATTCTATTGATGTATGATATGGCAGTGGTGTTGTCGATTCGCATCAAAATTTCACAATTTATTAAAGACTGTGCAAAGGATTTCAACCCAAAAAACGCCACTCTTAATTTCAATTCATTTATATGGAGAAGTTTCTCTTCAGGGCCCCAAACCCCTTGGTGTGTCTCACTGCCACAAACTGCCCCCTGACCTATTTGAGAAGCATCTGTAAATATCATCTTAATGAATTTGTTACTAGGGATTATATTAATGGCTTTACCAACTTGTTTTCTCCAACATTTTTAGTCTGATGTTGTGGAACTAGATAATGATATGGTGGCCTTATAATTACCGCCAGCCTTTTTTAATGCTATAAGTTTTTCGCGCTACAACTGTTTTGTGTACAGCCAGCCTAATGGTAAAGCCGGACAGGCAGCAACTTGTTTGCCCACTATTCTTGCAAATTTTCATATGGTACATTTTTGTTTTCTCAAAATATTAGTAATTTCTACATTTAAGTTAGTTCTTTTTTCATTTAGGAGGCTCAAGAACATGGTTTGAGAATTCAAAATGAACCCTAGGTGCCGACATTGTTTGGAGGGGATTAACTGGCTCTTATCTGTATTTATACAAAATCCTAACATTTCTAAAAATTTACATGTATACGAAATATTTTTCCAAACAATTATCATAAGTATTACCAAATAATTAAAAGTCATCTAGATATACCGTGAATATAAAACGTTACTTCGCAAATTACAGGTTTTAAAATTTTTGTGAAAACTAGTGGGCCACTACTAATACCAAATGGCATGGCTAAGAACTCATAAAGTGAATATTCAAATTGAAATCGAAGATATTTTCTATCATTTTCATACATTTCTATTAGTAAATAGGCTCCTTTCAGGTCAATTGACCACATGTAGCAGTTGTTAGATATTAATTTTGTGACTACTGATATGTTTTTCATTTTAAAATGATTAACTAATTGAAATTGGTTTAATTTCTTAAGATTGAGAATTAAACATTTCTTACCATTTGATTTAGACAATAAAAATATACCAGTTAAAAATTGATTATTAGAAGAGTTACATTTTTTGATAGCTTTAATATTTATTAAATGAGTTAATTGAGAGCTATTAATTTCTTCTCAGAAACTGACCAGTTTTTGAATTTTGGAGACTGCATGATTTTGCCTTGGTTTATTATTAAAGGGTAATTTGTACCTATTTAACCATGAAAGGGTTACCTTATCTTCACAAATTTTTTCCCATTGGGGTATGAACCTGGCCAACTGACCGCCTTTAAAACTTACTTGAAAAAGTTAATATTTCCTCATTCTTGATGAGCTCCTCTTGGTCCTGTCCCTTGGCTTTTGAGATACTGTGTGATGATGTCCGAATTTGCCTACGTATTTCAGTGGAGTGTTCCTTGCATATCTGTATGGAGTGAAAGACGTTTGGACGACTGTTTGAAGTTTAAATGCTCCTTAAGTTTAGAGCTTTGATGCCTTAACCCTGTCAGTCAAATTTTCTCCAAATAAAAAACCATCTGTAGCTTCAACTCCCGCCATATCTTTTACTTCCTTGTATAAATTTAAACTGATTAGGCTCTGTTTAACTAAAGTATGATCCCTAAAGAGATCAGCTAACTTTACTGCATCATTATAATAGGTGCAATCAAGGATAATGGCGTATTTTCTTTATTTTCATCTATTAGAAAGGTAAGAGCTTAACCTAGTGCTGATACTGCCGCTACCATTATTTTTTGGTTGACTGTAATTTTTCATCTCTTTTCTTTGGTGTGGCGTCTATAGCCGCATTTATTTCTGGATTAACTTTTGGGGAGCAGAAGCTTCTGAAATTTTGGGGGTGTGTGTACTTTTTTAGTAATTCCTCTCTATCATCACAATTAATTCCCTTTTTTATTATTTGTTCCCACCTGCTCACTAAATCTTTATGAATGTCTTCAGACACATCACTGACAGTTGCCTGCTTGGGCCCTAATACTCCAAGTATTTCCCCACTGAGATAAGGAACTTTTACAAATTCAATTCCCAAGGGATCAGTTGGTTCTAAGTTTTGTTCTGAAATAATACACACATTTTAATATATATGTCGCATAACACATATATTTATTATTCTGTAAGAAAAACATCTAGTTTATTTGTTTTTAGGAACATTTTCCTATGAAAATTGCTCATTTACTGGAATCAAGCCCTTATAAGCTCAGTAACGGGTCTGCATAACCCTTTGGTCATAGAATACATCTGGTTTTTTGGTTTTTAGGAACATTTTCCTCTACAAATACATATTTACTGGATTCAAGCCCATATGAGCTTAGTGACGTGTCCACATAGACCCTTTTTTTTTGTTTTTTTTAAGTTTTACACCCTTCAGACCTCCAGTGCTACACCCTAACCCGTCTGTAGTCTGGCAGCACTGCAGCCTGCGGCTTATTGTACCACCATTTAAAGGTCCTACTACTTTCCCATTCACACCCTCATTCATTCTCATTTATTCCACGTCGTCGATGGTTAAACGCTAGTCGGATAAATCCCATGGTGACACGACCCATGGTAGAACCTCTCAGCGGTCACCCATCCACGACGTGACCGGAGAGATCACTGCTTAACTGTTGCGAGTAAGTGGATGCACACTAAGCTCGCGGCTAGCCTCTCCGGCTACATAAACCCTTAGCCGTGCCCTTATGAGCATAGTTTTATTAAGGATTGTTTCTATAAACTCCTAGGCCTTAAATCATATATATGACTGCACACAAATTATTAGCCTCGTTTCTGATCTAAAACAAACATCGTTATTATAAACCTACCGTTTTCCTTCTCGGATTCATTATAAGCGTCCTCTTCCGAGGACCTTCCATCTTCTGACGACGACACATGTCGGCGTTTTTTACCGCCATGACCATGGCGTTATTTGTTCAATTATCGTTTAAGCAATTTATTTTTGAGTTTTAACAACTCAAGCTTATCAGATGAGCTTGAGGAGTCTTCGATAGAACTTGAGATTTTCTTTTTTCTTAAATTTCCCATTATTTATCCAATTTTTTCGGGCAGAATGCAAAAATCAACGAAGTAGCTTCGCACAAAAACGAAGAATGACATTACAGGCTAGAGTTGGGAGCAGCGTAGGAGGAGTAGAAAGGGCAGAGTTGGTACAGTTATAAAAGGCGTTTTTTAGAATGTTAACTCTTTAAAATACGTGTTAGCTGAGCGGGGAAGGGGGGGTGCTACCTATGATCATTAAGAACAAGGCGTAGAATATAATTTATAAAAGTCGTGAATTCAGACATTTTTCGAAACCTTGAAGGCGTCTGACAGACGTAAACTCCTGCAAAAAGTGTCAGGCAATTGTTAATTGGAGACTATAATGTCATATAGTTAAACATTTACAAATGAGTTTTCATACTACAACGTATTTTCCCGACACTCTTTGAAGAACTTATAACACTCAAACACTATCATATGCATAGATATCAAAAATCCTAACTTTCATACTATAACGTAGGTCTGGCGATCACTGGCTCTTAATCTAAAACGATTATCTTGCTACCACAGTTCCTGATAATAATGTTTTTTTTTTATTTGGTAAAATTCTGGTCAATTTTATCCCTTATCACTCTCGTCAGTCTAAAAACCGGTTTACAATACCAACAAAATCGGCATTTACAGTTAAGGATTTCAATTATTTGCACTAATTTTATTCTTTTATTCGTTAATCAAAATAAACGCATTGTCGTTGGAATAAAAACTATTTGTTTTTATTGAAAACCTAGAAACCAGGCCCTGAGATTTTGTATTTTAAACGCTCTCAGATTGTGCTTCGAAATATGCAGTTTTTTGCCCCATTTGGACAACTTTGCTCTACCACGGTTTACGAGATAACAATACACTTCAATTAATCAATTAAAAAGTATATACGTACGGTAAGCACTATAATATTCATTTTACTTTAGGGTAATTTTAACGGAAGTTCATTTTTGCATAATTACAAGTATTACAATTTTCGGCATATGCCATATCATAAAAATAAAGTATCTAATTTTGAATGCTGTTACATTTAAATGTCATATGATAAACATATTTTGTTTACGGTATTTTAAAATGTATAAATATCAGCCAAGATCATCAAGATATTACCGGAATTACGTAACTCTGCATCGTTAATGCAAAAAGTATCACTAGATCATTTAAAGTTTTAATATAATTTCCATTTTTCAACAACCATCTACATAATTTACCCATTTGCAGTTCCTTTGTATTTTAATTATATGAAATTTAATATTTAAGCTTTGGCATAAAAAATGTAAATAAATGAAAAAGTATATAAAGTTTGCATTCCTCACGCATTGATGCAATATTATTTAGTTACATTATGAACATAAATAAATACATGATGGGCTTTAGCTTAAATTTTCTAAAAATTTTAAGGTTGTTCTTTGCTATTTTTTCTACGCCTACCAGTGTAAATGCTAAAAACGTCGAGGAGGAAAATTTACATTTTAAACTGAAAGACCAACGGTAGTTTAGTTGTTATAAAAATTACATCTTAAGGGTGGAGCCTAAATACTACAAAATTACTTCCGAGACTAAACAAAATCCGCATTCATTCATATTTTTAACAATTGCATGTAGATACGAGGGATACATATTTCAAACTCGAACGCGCGAAGTTAAGACAAAGGAACCGAAAAATCCTACCACGCGGCTGCCGACGTTCATCAGTTCTTGAGTGAGTCAGAGTTACCTAAATTAGGGGAACCAGAATTGTATTTGTTTTTCTTGGTGCATTACGCAGTTCGATTTTTTAGAGGGTTTTACATTATTTTTATGTTTAAATTTAGTGAATAGGTTTAGTTAGATTAAATTACATTTAGGAGTAAATAGATGTGAAATATAAATACAAAAAACGAAAAAATAGACGATTGGTTCGAATAAGGTAATATCAATTAATACAGGGTATTTATTAATTGAGTGCCGATACTTAAGGGTGTGAATCCTTGGGTGTTAATGTTTTAAGAAAAAAATAACTATTTTATCATAAGTTTCTTATCACTCTAGATATTTTTATGAAATTTTGCCCAAAAAAACTGCTTCCACTCATGGTGGGTTCCTACCAAATTTCAACAAAATATCAAAAGCAGTTTCAATATACTGGTTTTTATTTTCTTACGCGAAAAGAGTGCGTCGTACGAAAGTACGTCTATAAACCAAATTTGCTCCAAAATAAATAAGGATTTTAAAGATAATTTTGGTTTTTAGAAAAAGCAGTAGCGTACCATATTTTTGTTCAAAAATATTCAGCTTAAACCTGGTACGGACGTCACTGGTAAAAATTTAGAAGTCTTTTACGACAAAAAGGCGGGATTGAAAGTGAAAGTTTAGTCTGTTGGTACATATTATAATATATTTATATATCTTATTTTTATTATTACACTGAATGTGACATGGCTTTTTTTGTTTGCCTGTTTTGGATTAACAAAATATTATTTTAATGATTTAAAATAAACTACCAGTAATAATAATTATCTGTATTTAAACATATACAAAGTGAAATCATAAAACGACGCATCAAGAAAGCACCAAATTATTAAACTTATAATTTACGTAACAAGTATTAAAAGTAATTTTAAAAAACCGAATTTAAAATCGTGCAGATGCCATCACCACATCTTAACCAAATTTATATGGAACCACCCCTGAGGTACCCCCTTACTAACGAAAAGAATTATAGAAATGAACAAGGTGGTAAAGAATTATCGCTAAACATACATAAAAAATGAAAAGTTTGAAGATTTTCTCATGGACCCAATTATTAGATTTTGAACAAATTTATATGGGACCATCCCGGAAGTACCCCCTTTCCAGCAAAAAAGAATCATTTAAATCGGACACTGTGTTAAAGAGTTATCGCTGAACATACATGAAAAAAAATATATACAGACAAATTGAGAACCTTCTCCTCTTTGAAGTAGGTTAAAAAGGATATAATAATCTATATTAATTGTATTAACTAAAAAACTAGTATGTGGAGTTACATACATCTTCTTAAATTAATCTTATATTTAAAAATGTGGGTTCGGTTCCTAGAAGAGTACCTAGTTCACTGTGCAGCTAAATTTATATTTATAATACAGCATTTTTTTAATAAATAAAGTTTTAGGTTTAATTAAACACCAAGTTTTATCAGGAATAACATTTTCTGAAAAAAGTAACACATAAAAAGCAGACTTTTTGCGAGCCACTATATATATTTTAGAGGAAAATCCATATTATTTAAGAAAAATAAATAAAATTTTTGTTTAATCATATAAATGTGATTTATCTTTTAGAATATTGTATATGTTTGTTTTTTTTTTTTTTTTAAGAAGAAATATTCTTCAAAATTTTTCTTAAATTTTTTAACCCGGTAAAAAATACCTTATTCCGTTTATTGTTATCGATTTTAAACAAGACGGATACCGGACATCGTCGAACAGACACAGTGAAATTTGTAAAGAATTTTAACTTGATTAAAAAGCGTTCTTTCTCTTTCCATTTCCTATAAAAACTAATAGACCTTTTTGAAATCGGTATTCGGTGACTTTTCTTCTGTTTTAATGCCTTGAAAATGATATGATTTGCATAAAAAAACAAAAACTGACTTATTATTTTTGTGAAATAAAAATATGTTGTTATTTTCACAATTTTTGGACTACTCGTTGTTTCCAAAAAAAGAAATACGATGTTGTCAAGCAAGTTTTTCTGTAGATATTAACACATTCTTTAATTGGCTTTTTATTATTTTTTTTTTTTAATATTCTTTAGTATTTTCATAATTTGGGAAAAAGTACAGCCAAGTAAATACTCCTCTTAAATAAAATGTATTATTAGTTACCTAATATTCTTTAGTATTTTCATAATTTGGGAAAAAGTACAGCCAAGTAAATACTCCTCTTAAAGAAAATGTATTATTAGTTACCTACCAAATAAATGCGTTGAATATGGATGGCGTAATTTATTTAATTTTAATGTTAACAACCCATTTATTATTTATTCCCAAATATATATTATTCAACTATTAATAAATCATTTTCTTATTAAAAAATTAGTTTATATTATAATAATTCTTTCTTAACTATTCTAATAAATATTTTCGTCTAACTAAATAAATAATTCTTAACAGTAATTATCAAACGCTTAAATGCTTTCTTTACTATTAATAAAAATATATTTTCGTGATCTAGTGCATAGATATTTAAAGGTTATTTAATCTTTATTTCAAATAACTTTTGCCCTATTTATATTAAACTTGTAATCGCTTGTAATATGGTTACGCTGGTTTTTGGTAACTCACAATCAGTTTATTAACAACTCAAACTTTTAAAATTCAACTATACAACTATTAACGTCAGCGTACAACGTCTATCATAAAACTGAACTGTGACGTTTTTTTTTTAGTTTAATATTGACTTTTTAATATACGTTATTACATTTTTCTTAGGACATTTTATTTTTCTTATATCCTGCTATATGAGTTATTCTCCTTTTCAGGGTGGTTTGCCCTGATTACAATAAGTAACCTAGTTCCTAAGTTGTCGTATGCGCGTGTGGGACCTGTGTGGCAGGTTGTGTTCCCCGAAAATATCGCCAATTTTGCTATTTCCAACCTCGTAAATGGAAGTCCAAATGTAAGGTATGGAATATGATTTAGGGAAACCACGAAAACCTAAATTACGATATTGCACAAATAATATAAATTTCTAATTATATGATTGGGAAGGGTTGTATCTGATGTTTAGGGGGGCTGATTTCAGCAGATCCTGAAAGTGGGTGTCGGCATGGGCGCCATGTGTTTTGTAGTGTGTCTTGTGAGTGTGTGTTGGTGCCTTTCAGCGGGCGAGAGACGTATTGTTTCCTGAAGGTTTGGAAACGTGTGAAGGTGGGGGTGTTGTAGATGTTTTCGAAGACTTCTGAGTATACGTCTCTCGAGTCTGGTGAATTTGTGGGCCAGGTGTGTGGGAAATACGCCGTGGTGTACAGCTCTTTATTCGACAATGGGGCGGATAAAGGAATTGTAAGTGTGAAATAGGGTGTTTGTGTTGCAACGCCCCATTCGTCCGCACAAAGCTCCAAGGAGACTGGCTCATTTTCGCATCTTATCAAGAGAGCGTTAGACATCAGAGGACCAGTTAAGTGTATGAGAGAATCTTACCCCCAAATAGTCAAATTCAGTCTGTTGATCGAGCCTGACTCTCAGGAGATTTACATTTACGAGTTGGGGGTTCAGGGAGGTTCTTAATGAATGTGGGTGTCTAAATACGACAAATTGTGTTTTCTGTGGATTTAATGAGACCCTCCATTTGCTGCACCAGTGAGAATACTTGTTTAATAGATGTTGGGTTCGACTATTTAGTTGATTCGAATTTTTGGCTACCGAGATTAAAGCTGTATCGTCGGCGTATAGGAGGAATTTGGACGTACGGTGGTTTGGGGTGGGAATTTCGTGTGTGTAGATGAGGTAGAGGAGAGGGGCCAGGACGGAACCCTGTGGAACGCCCGCAAGAGGAGTAAAAGTGTCTGACCGAGAGTCGCCTGCTTTGACGGTGATTTTTCTGTCAGTAAGGTGGTAGTGTATGAGTTTATAAGCTTTTTGACTAGTCCAGCATGCCAGACTTGGTCGAAGGTGTTTTGAACATCTGAGAGAATGGATGTATTTTTGCCTACTTAGCAGGCATATTGGATGTCTTGGAGGGTGAATGGGCAAGAAAGGGGGTTTTTGGCATCCAAAGGTGGGACTGGGGTGGCAAGTGTCTGAAGGACGTTTTGTTCGGTCTCGTGTTTGAATTGTTCGTCAAAGTAGGGGTTGTCAGGGGTTCTGAAGGTGGCTTAGAGGTGGGTTTTGTGGGCTAGGGCTTTTTCGTCGGGGGTTGAGTGGATAACTCCGTCGATTAAAAAGGTGGGAATGTGTTTTGGATTTTTGACCCGTGATGTGTCGGAATTTGTCCCAAAATTTGGAATTGTCCCTATAATCCAAATTAGAAGTGGTATTGATCCATAGTTTTTGTTTGTTCCATTCAGTTTTTATGACTGAGTCAGGTGTACGAACATATTGTCTATGCAATCATCGTTTTTGGGAGATGAGATTTAGGATGAATTGGGAGAGGGTTTTTTGTGAGGTGTTTATGAAGGATGTTTCGACGGCGTGGGAGATAGCGGTTTGGACTGAATATGGGGAATATAGGGAAGTCTATGAGCAGATTAGCTGGGCGGATACTGTTTGGATTTAAGCCGTGATCTCCGAACATAGTATGTTTGGAGTTCAAGTCTCCAAGAAAAACGGTGCGGGGGAGTAATTTAAAAGGTTTTTTATCAAGGGCCTCTTCCAAGCGAGGCCAGTGCAATTTATTGTTTCGATTAGACAATCCATTAAAGGTCGAGGTTTATCGGAGTATGTAAAAATGGCTAAGTTTCCATGATCAGTAACTTATTTATTTATTTATTTCTCGACTATTAGGTAGGAGGTTCATTAGTAAAGTCGAGAAGATTTGAATGGATATTTTAAGCTCTGATGTCAGCTCAAGGGAGGGGGGGTAGATGTTGGGAGGGAGACAGGTGCTACCTGTTCGGGCTTTTGTGGGGGCTTTTGCCGTTCTGGGTAGGTTATGGAATATGCAGAGTGGTTGTCGCGAGAATTTGGGCATTTTGGCACCTCAGACTTATCGATTGGCAGCCATTATTTTGGTGCTAAGTGTTTCGGCGACACCACAGCTTTTTAATCGTGTTTATTTGAGATTTTTGAATTAAAGTACATTTATAATTATTTTGTTACAATGTTTTATCGTGTTGCATATCAGTGTAAAAGTCGCAGCGACAAGAAATAACCAGATATTACGTTTTACAGGTAAATAATAAATATCAATAATTAACGATAATAAAATTGCCAAACAAGCAATTTCTTCCAGTGACGTGTCATACAATTCTAAATAATAACTTTTATCAAATACTATTTAATTTGTAGCTGCCGTTTAGTTGTATATTTGTGCCAAAGAAATTTGTAACATCGTTTGTAGTTTATCCACCAGGCTCCGTCCCGTTGAGCGTGGCGCACCTTGTATATATACTTTTCTTGTGTCTTATTTATTATTTCTTATTTATTTTAATTTTTAGGCTTTGATCTTGCTTTATACATAAAAAGATCAGTAAAGTACTAATAACATAAATAAAAGTTCATTGTTTTATTTCCAACATGTTACGTCTCTGGTCACATAGCATTGGTGTCAGAATAGAACACGATTTCCTGCAACGTTACGAGTCCTCTCTTTATACCTAGTCTAAGTTTCTAAACTAGTTTCTCTTCTTCTTTTATTCGTGCTTCTACTTATGACAGCGACAGCTCACTCTAGGGTGAGGGGTGGCTTTGCACTTCTTCTATTCGTGCATTTACCTACAATAGCTGCAGGCTACTGTGGGTTGCACGGTAACATTGTTTCCTATTCTCTAATTGTTCGTCCCGAATACCCTAATTACTGGAATCTGGTTGAAGCTAACGGGGAGGATCTGGACCATGGTATGGCTCTAACTTTTTAAAGTGAACCACCATGGGTTTACTAACCGTTGACTACTGAATGCGGTAGATCAAGTCGTCGATTTTATTGAGGACGATATAGGGGCCTTCCTAGTTTCGTTACAGTTTCTGATAAAGTCCATTTATTAAGCGGTTGGGATTATACATCCATACTGGGTGGTCGCCTTTCTTAAAATTTGTCCCTATGATATTGCATTTTAATTTTAACTTTTGCTTTATCGGTGTTAACATTTCAAACATTCCAGGGCAAATCCGTGAACCTTTTTTAATCTTTCTCTTAAGTTCGTGGGAGGTCCAGCCCTCTTCTTTATCAGAAGACTGTCTTTCAAAAATAAGATGATGGGGAGGCTATCATGGATAGAGAATAACTGGTATATTCATGTTTAGAGTTTTGGTAGGCTAGCAGAAATCAATGTCTTCTTTTAAATGACATTTTCATTATATAATGCCCATATTTTTTAGGCTAAAATATTTTAATTTAATAAATTATTCATAATCTCACATATACATAGAATACGTCGTGAAAAGTAGATCACTTTTAATTTTGTGCTGTTTTGGTTTGGTATTTTAAAAAGTAGTTGAAAAGATAGAGGCATTTTCTTATAGATGAGGATGCATAACAAATTATGGCTCCCTTTTTTTAGAGCTGCAGTCCCCTAAGTCTATTTATTTTAGGTCTTTTTAAATTGTTGGTAGGTATTATTTACTTCATTTGTATGTTTTTATTTAATTTAAATAATTTTGTGTAATATCTTGCGATTTATTTTCATACATTTTAGCATGTTTTTGTTAGCTACATCTTACAAAGAATGGCTTTGAAATACTTTCCTAAAACTGGCCTAAATTTAAAACTGAATACAGTAGTTAGGAAAAAAAATTCTCCAGTAAAAAATGTCTGCATGCAGAATAACAGTAGCATAAATTAACAAAGCTGGAGTTGGACAAACCTTTGTCTAGCTTTTTTAATATTTCAGGACAATAGTGTTAACAGCAGACCACAACAAGAACAACCAAAATTTAGTAATCAAGCAAAATATTTCAGTATCTTCGGAATTATAAACGTATGAAAACTATAAAAGGAAACATGTATAGCTTCGAATAGGAAATTACTTAAATTAGCATATCTAGTGAATATTGTACTTAAAAAATATATTTTAAATCAAAACTTTTGTGCTTCTACTCCAATACTAACCATATAGAAATGTATATGCATTTTATAGTATTAAGCAAGATTCGGATCAAATGTACCCACAATTTATAAACATTATTAAACTAAAATAAAACATTTCAAATAACACCTGTTTTTTATTTAAATAAAACATGTTAAATATATGTTTTTATTAAATACATAAATTAGTCTTAACCACACATTTTTGTTTTGTTTTTACTTCTATTGTTAAAGTGACTACTTATTCACAGTCTTTCAAGTTTATTATTTAAAGAGATCAGCTACTACAAAATATCCTATTGATGATAACTAATTTCTCTTTAATAGCGGTTTTGCATTTATCAACATTTTACAGCACTTTGTTTATATGAAACATCTATTTAGCTCTTAATTAAATCACATTTAAATCAAGTAATTACATTTTCATATTCAACTTATGTATTCTTATTAGAACTTTAATTTGAATTTTTTGACTGTGGTAACTGAGTATATTTACCAAACTACAAACTTAGTCACTTAAAAATGTTGAAAGAGAATATCATAAAGGAAAAATTCCTTCTCCTATGATGTTTTCCATGTAATTTTAGGTTGTAAACGTTTTGTCCAACACCTTCTTTACAATTATCCCAAGCAACACTGTGAAAGATTTAAATCCTGGATTTACAGCATTTGAGATGAGTGCAGTCACAATGCAGTTTTAGAGATAATTTTCACATGAACACTTATTTACCACAGCACGAACGCATGTACCTATCATGTAAAATTAAAATAAAGTGGAAACAAATTGCATAATTTGATATATAAAAAAAGTACAAAATGTTTTTAGTTTTAATTCGACATTCGACTACAAGGAAAACAGTGGTTCATTCCACTTGTACTATATTGACATTATTATGCACGATGCACGTTAAAAGTAGATCTGTCTCTGTTTTTATAATACTATTACGGCAGGACAAACGATAACCGTGGATTTCGCCAAACAACCATCAGAAAAGTGTTGCCAACTTAAGCTAACTACTATTTCCCGTCTAGCCTACATACTTTGATTTTCTTTTACTATACGGAGAATGGTCGCACTGCGCAGCTTTCTGAGGGCCTTTTAAAAGGAGATAGAAAACTCCGCCATTTTGATCCCTTGTTACGTGTTGCCTACATCTTGGCGCAATATTTTTAATAGGTGCGTTTTAATCATCCGCTTTTGCTTCGGAATTGTCGGATTTCTTGTTTTAATCTGACAGATTAAAACGACTAAGTAAAGGGGCTAGGAGAGTTCAAACACAATCCTTATGTAAATTAACATGGGAAATCGCTAAGGTTTAAATTGCACTTTTTGTCTCTTTCAAGGTCACGCGTCGATAATCGAAGTCTGGGTTATCAGTAAACATGATAATGCCGGTTGGCGGTTTGATAACGTCGAGAATCCAAGATGGCGGCAATAGTTGACGTAAACAATGAAAAATATACGAGGTAAATGAGAAGCCAAAAGGACCTAAGCATGTATCTCAGCTATTGTTGGTCCGATTTAAACGGGAAAAACGGCATTATCATGTTAACTGATAACCCAGACTTCGATTCTCGACGCGTGACCTTGAAAGAGACAAAAAAGTGCAATTTGAACCTTAGCGATTTCCCATGTTAATTTACATAAAGATTGTGCTCGAACTCTCCTAGCCCCTTTACTCGACTAAACCGACAATTCCAGAAGCAGAAGCGGATGATTAAAACGCACCTGATATTTTGCTTGCTGCTGTCAGTGTCAGTGAATATTATTTTTGGACTCACAGTTTATTGCTAAAGAATTAGTTAGCTCACTCGGACCAGTTGAAAGTTCCAAAATAACATCCACTCCAGGGATACAAATTCAGGATACCCAGAAGACTGCTGTTTTATTATAGGCGGTTGTCATATATTGTAATATCCGAGTTTCGCAGTGTATAAACTGGAACATTAAGAACAAAATTGCCGACTCGGAGTGAGCGATCTGATTCTTTAGCTATAAACTGTGGCATAGGAATCAAAATGGCCGCGCCCTATGTCGGACCTCTCTTTTGCACCGTATAGTAATCAAAGTATGTGGCCTAGTGGCCTAGCCTCAGTCACCCCCTCATCCATTTACTGGGTCTATGTCGCGACCCCTTAGATATACCAGCCCTGTGGACATATATCTCTGGTTCTGGCACATACTTTGATTTTCTTTTACTATACGGAGAATGGTCGCACTGCGCAGCTTTCTGAGTGACTTTTAAAAGGAGATAGAAAACTCCGCCATTTTGATCCCTTATTACGTGTTGCCTACATCTTGGCGCAATATTTTTAATAGGTGCGTTTTAATCATCCGCTTCTGCTACGGAATTCTCGGTTTTCTTGTTTTAATCTTACAGGTTACAACGATTATACCGACAATTCCGGAAGCAAAAGCGGATGATTAAAACGCACCTGATATTTTGCTTGTTGTTGTCAGTTTCAGTCACATACTTTGATTACTATACGGTGCAAGAGAGAGGTCCGACACGCCCAACATAGGGCGCGGCCATTTTGATTCCTATGCCACAGTTTATAGCTAAAGAATCAGATCGCTCACTCTGCGTCGGCACTTTTGATCTTAATGTTCCAGTTTATACACTGCGCAACTCGGATAATACAATATATGACAACCGCCTATAATAAAACAGCAGTCTGCTACGTATCCTGAATTTGTATCCCTGGAGTGGATGTTATTTTGAAACTTTCAACTGGTCCGAGTAAGCTAACTGATTCTTTAGCAAGAAACTGTGACTCCAAAAATAATATTCACTGACAGCAGCAAGCAAAATATCAGGTGCGTTTTAATCATCCGCTTCTGCTTCCGTCGGTTTAGTCGTTTTAACCTGTCAGATTAAAACAAGAAAACCGACAATTCCGAAGCAGAAGCGGATGATTAAAACGCACCTATTAAAAATATTGCGCCAAGATGTAGGCAACACGTAATAAGGGATCAAAATGGCGGAGTTTTCTATCTCCTTTTAAAAGGCACTCAGAAAGCTGCGCAGTGCGACCATTCTCCGTATAGTAAAAGAAAATCTAAGTATGTTCATAGGAATCAAAATGGCCGCGCCCTATGTTGGGCGTGTCGGATCTCTCTCTTGCCCCGTATAGTAATCAAAGTATGTGGGTTCTGGGTCCTCGCGAATTTAATGGATCAGTGGCGAATAGCGCCTCGTGCGTTCACTATTCGTGTATACAAAATGCCTCGCACGAGGCATTCGATTCGGCCTTAGCCTTAGCCTTAAGGTCACAAAATTTTCTCTCCGTACCTCAAAGGACCGACAGTTATTGTTGCTTCTCTGTGGTTGTTATAAACAAATATTTATCTGAGTTCTCGGGTACCCATCCAACATACCCTAAGAAATAGCAATACTATCCCTATAATATAGTAGGCACTCCGTATAGCTCCCTCGATTTTCTCTTAGACTAGGTAATCTAGTCTAAGTATTTTTTCAAACTTCCAAATGATGATTCTTGACAAGGAATGACATTTCTAGACTATTCTCTCTTCTTCTTTCATTCGATCTTTTACTTATGACAACCGCAGCTCACTGTAGGGTGATGGGTGACTTTATACTTCTTCTTTTATTCGTTTACTTTTACCACACTTCATTCCCATTTCAGTTCCACCAAAGACATAAATCAGTCAAGCCGCGATCAATGAGAAGTTATTGAAAAAGTTTGGAAAAAAACTCGTAGATTTCTACGACATGCGACATTTGATTCTGTGAAAATGTTGTGGCAGCCAATGGCTCTGCAAATAAAATATTGTTACACTGGTTTTGGTATCACAATTTATTTCAACTGAACTTTACAATAACTCAATTCAACTTTAACAATAACGATACAACTGATAACATTAACATATAACGTCTATCATCAAACTCCCAATTGACGTCAGGTCGTCGACTTATATAGCTTGCCTTCACCTTCTCGAACAATCCGGATTTTTCTTTGACAAGGAATGACATTTCGAGACATTTCTGGAATATTCCATCTTCTTCATTTACTCGTACCTCTGCTTATGACGACCACAGCACGCTGCAAGGTGCTGCGTAACAATATGAATAACACTGTTCTTACTATACAGAGTGGCCCAAAAGTCTGGAAACGGCCAATTATATCGTAAATTGCTAGTCCTAATTATACAAAATTTGGAGTACACCTATTTTTGGATACGGTGATTCCAGATTTGATATTTGCAATGTTGCCAGATTTGCCGTTTCTCTTAAATTATTAGTCACTTTGGTTTTTTAAATTCATCACCCATTCAGTAATTATTGGAATCTCCTATTCAATAGGTACGAATTCAACCATATGTAACACTTATGATTTTATGTAGTCTAGGAGGTCTTAAATAAATAAAACAGAAGTCTGGCAACGCCTAATTTTCTCAATAAATTTTTTAATACAAACTATTTTCAACTACATTAAAACGTATTAATTGAAAAATTACACCATTTTTAACATAATGGTTACTTTATCAAGTATTCAAAATGTGCTCCATTTGTGAGTTGATAGTAGCCTAATCGCTGATAGAATGCATATACCACATTTCTCCATGATTGTTTTATTTATTTAAGACCTTCCAGGCTACATAAAATCATAAGTGTTACATATGGTTGAACTCGTATTGAATAGCAGATTCCAATAATGTCTTAATATACAGGGTGATGAATTTGAAAAACCAAAGTAAATAATAATATAAGATAAACGGCAAATCTGGCAACATTGCAAATATCAAATCTAGAATCTCCGTATCCCAAAATAGGTGTAACCCAAATTTTGTACAATTAGGACTAGCAATTTACGAGATAATTGGCCGTTTCCAGACTTTTGGGCCACTCCGTATATGTAAAATTTCGAGATCATTGTCTTCATTTTCATTAGAGATCTTCCCTACACCTTGTCAGAGGAAGGTCTTCGCAATCTTTGTTTTTCTGCCAGTGTTTCTTAATGTAAAATATACAACTTTGACTGGCATTTAATTCAGCCTACGCCACTTAAAGACCAATTTTGCAATAATAAGTTTTTTTGTAGTTTTATATGCCTAAATGTTCATTTAATGTTTTAATAAATAAAACGTTTTTGTAATTTTATCGCACATTTAATGTAGATAAAACCGATTCGACATAACAGCACTAATAAAAGTAGTATATTTTTGTTTTCAACATTCTCCCCTCTCTTTGTGACACCACTGACCAAATCCAGACTTACAGAAATAAATTTCAGTAAAAAATTTCATGAAACCAAAGAGCCTTCACAATTGTACATATGAAAATAATGTTCGAAAAATGACGGAGTTTTGTCGAAGCCTGTACACAGTCTACATACAGTGTATATATTCGTTTAGTGAGTAATTGAGAAGTATATTACATGTTCTACTTAATCGAATTACTGTTAACACCGGCGCTATTTTTTAAAATATAGATAAATAGATAGATAAATAAAAGCAACGTTTGAATTAACGAACTCATTTAATATAACATGCAACGTACCTTTTAATAATTACATCTGTATCGCTCGCTTTTTGTAGCGACCAATAATAATTGATAGAGCTGACAAAGAAAGTATTGGTTATAAAGAGTGCTTTTTTAAAAAGGACCCAACGTGAAAATCTAAGAAAATCAATTTTAAAAGAAAGGGGATATATTTGATCATCAGTGGGATTCCCATCTTTCAATAAGACACTTGTTGAGACGCCTATCTTCGTTCGACAGAATGTGATTCTTATGTAATGTCTCTCTCTATTCGACTCGTTACGTGTTGAGTTCTCACATAAGAATCCCTGTTCATCCTTACGGTCCAATAAAAAATTATGTACAAAAACAAATGGTGTATTCTCTAATCAATCCCTTCATTATTTATTATTGTTTTTGAAGTTGTAGGTGTTCGTTTTTGAAACTATTTACCGTTATTTCTGAAATAATATTTTCATTATTTTTAAAATTTTCTTTCAATCATACCTATTTCTATTTCGAATTCTATTTATACAAAAAATTGTAGACATATTACAACTTGGAATCAATGGTTTATATCCACTCTACGCATTGACCTGACTTTCACTAGCGGAAACCGGTAGCATTTAAAGAAAATAGTTCTGAGTAAAATACTGTTACGCAGCACCCTGCAGCGTGCTGCGGTCATCATAAGTAAAGGTACAAGTAAATGAGAAGAATAATCCAGAAATGTCTCGAAATTCATTCCTTGTTAGAGAAAATTCAGATTGTTCGAGAAGGTTCTAGAAGGTTCAGGCAAGCTATATAAGTAGACGACTTGACGTCAATTTTCAGTTTAATGATAGACGTTATATGTTAATGTTATTAGTAGTATAATTGTAGTTGAAGTTTAGTTGAAATAAATTGAGATACCAAAAACCAGTGTAATATTGGTGACAGCGGTGGGATACAAAGTAAAAGTTCATGGTAAATACTAGATCCACTGAGTACGAAGCAGGCGTGGAATTTTCAGGCCCGCCAGCATGGTTTTTGAAGATGAAAGAGGAAAAAGTAAGGCGAGAAGAGGGAAAGGAAAGGCGTAGGAAGGAAGAGGAGGAGGAAAAGGCTTAGGAAGGAAGAAGAGGAGGAGAGAGTAAGGCGAGAAGAGAAGAAGGAAAGTCACAGAAAGGACTGAGAAGCGAAGAAGTAGGAGAGGCGTAGAAAAGAAGCGATTGAAATTATGAACGGTTTGCTACAAATCCAGGAAACCTTCAAGCAAGAGGTTGGTCAGTAGATATTTTGGCACAACAAGATATTTTAAAAACTAATGTAGAACAACAGCAAGAGAAGTTAAAAACTAATTTGGAGCAACAACAAGAGCATCTAACTCATTTAGAACAGCAGCAACAGCATTAAAATTTAAAACAACAACAGGAAAATACAAGAGTAGAGTTAAAAAGGCAAATTAGAGCTGAAATGGTAGAGAAAGAAAGAAAAATTTGTAGCCAAGCTTCGGTAAGCAACATTTAAGATGAAAACACTACCTTGTTTTCATCCATAACCGAACCAAGCCACATTCGAATCCTAGTTTCACAAAACTCTACTAGCAAGACCCTCAAGCCACCTACGTTTGACGGTCAGACAACATGGGAAAAATATCGATTCCAATTTGAAGCTGCAGCTAGAGCCAATGGTTGGACTGAAAAAGAGATGGCGGCTTCATTGATAGTGTCACTGCGAAGTTAGGCAGCAACCATTTTACAGTTACTTCCTCAAGAGGAACCCAGTTATTCATCTCTCGTCCAAGCTTTGGGGACAAGATATGGCCAGCAGCATTTGAAACAGGTATTCCAAAGTCAGCTAAAAGTTCGTAGTCAGAAACACATTGAGAATCTGCAAGAATTTGAAGCTAATATTAAAGGATTGCAGCATCTCGCATATCCACAGCCTCCTAAATATTTCTTAAAACAAATCGGCATGCAAGCATTCATTGATGGACTACAATACGTAAAAATGCAGCAGGCTCTTCGGTTACAACACCACAAGACGTTGAGTGAGACACTTATTGCAGCCCAGGAATACGAAGCAGCAAAAAATATATCTAGATATTCTCGCGCAAAATTGAGAGAAATTCGATTTCAAGAAAGTGAAGAGGTCACTATCAATACTATCCCTCAACCTACCCTCTCAAAAATCTTAACTATCCTGCAAAGTATGCATCGAAATAGCCAAAATGAAAGCAGAAGATGCTTCAATTGTGAAAGAATCGGACACCTTCAAAGAACTTGTCAAAGCAGGGCTCGTTCTGTAAATCGAGAATCGGGAAATTTACGTAGATCAACCTCCCGAAGCCGTCACGAAGTCCATCAAGAAATAATTACGGCAGTTATGCCTCCCAGAGCAGTCGGTCACCCACACCTAGCCGGCTTTCTAGCAATAGTCAGGGAAACAAATAAAGGTCGACACTACGGGGCGGGCGTCGGCTGTAACAGAGGGCCCCAAAATTCGCACTTACACCTTGAATAAAAACGAACAAATTCTATTGGTCAAGGGGTATATCGATAACCAAGAAGGCACCTTCGTCCTTGGCACTGGTGCATTTCATTCGAACAGGGATCCTGCATCGAAAACCACGACTAAGTCGAAGAAGCTTGATTTTGGAAACAGCTACAGAGCACACTACTCCCGTTCTAGGCGAGATATCAGCAACCGTACAGATTGGTAATACCCTGATGGAACACTTTTTTCTGGTGGCCGATATTAAGGATCAGTGTGTCCTTGGTATAGACATTATACAAAATAAGTTTATCATCGACCTTCAAAACAAGATCTTGGTAATTGGAAACGAGAATATTGTCCTAAATTCAGAAGAAAAGACTTAACCGATAAAGGTCTTAGTCGAAGAAGACATAGAAGTAGGTACCCCAAAATTCTGAAGCTGTCATCTCGGCATTGTGGAAAGTGAAGAATCTGTGTGTGACGGAATTCTGGTAGCTAGATGTCTCGTTAACGTTGATCAACTAATTCCAGTAAAGGTTGCCAATTTATCAAAGAGACCGTTGAAACTGAAGAAAGAACAATAAATAGGGCTCTGTACAGTGGTAGAAAACAATCAAGTGCGAAGACAGTTCTACGGGGAAAGCCACCACAAGTAACCCAGTTGACGCCAGCTTTGTAAAACGGGTAGTTAAAAATTATGACCATCTGATAGATAAAGAACTTAGAAAAGTCAAAAATTTATCAACACCAACTGTAACATTTTCAAAACGGAAACATCCACGGGGCGTACCAGTCTTGTTCAGCACAGAATTTATACAGGCGATGCAAGGCCAATAAGATAAGCACCTAGAAGACTTCCATTTGCTAAACAGAAAGAAGTAGCAAATATGATACAGGACACGATGGAAGCGAATATTATTGAAGAAGCTTCTAGTCCCTGGTGCTCACCTGTGGTCCTAGTAACTAAGAAAGATGGATTCACCCGTTTCTGTGTAGACTATAGAAGATTAAATCAGATAACGCAGAAAGTCAGCTATCGACTCCCCGAATAGACGACACACTAAACACTCTATCAGGTGCAAAACGGTTTTCTACGCTAAACTTTTTCAACTGACAGCGGAATATACAGATTCCAGGTTCTCCCGTTTGGTCTCTGTAATGCCCCAGCTACCTTTGAACTTCTAACGAAAATGGTTGTAAAAGGTTTAATCTGGAAAACTTGTCTAGTATATCTCGATTACATAATGATCATGTCAAAAACTTTTGATGAACATCTACTAAATTTAAGTGAAGCATTTGATAGATTAAGAAATGCCAATCTTGGGCATAATCACAATAAATGTTCACTTTTATCTAGGACACATCGTTTCATCGTTTCCGCAGAAGGAATCAAAACTGATCCGGAGAAAATTGCAGGTGTCAGAGATTGGCCGAAACCAAGAAAAAAAAAGAGAAATTAGAAGTTTTCTTGGACTGTGCTCATATTAGCGAAAATTCGTGAAAGTCTTTGGTCAAATTGTTAAACCCCTTCATCGACTAACTGAAGACAGTAGTCTATTTGACTGGACGCCAGATTGTCAAAATGCCTTCACTGAGTTAAAAAAAAAACGATTAACCACGGCACCCATCCTAGCGTACCCTCGGAAAGAAGGACAATTCATTTTAGACTGCGACGCATGCCAGCACGGCGTGGGCGGCGTGCTATCCCAAGAACAGGAGAGGGAAGAGAATGTAATTGCGTATTTTAGTAACACACCTTAGGGAAAGCTGAGAAGAAATATTGTGTCACAAGAAAAGAACTTTTAGCTATTATTAAAGCCCTCGAACACTTCCACACTTACCTTTTTAACAGTTTTATTACTAGAAGTGACCACACCGCCTTGCAGTGGCTGATTAATTTTAAAAAACCTGAAGGACAAGTTGCTAATGGATAGAAAGACAGCAACAATACAATTTCAAGATAGTGCTTCGAAGGGGACGTCTCCCTAGCAACGAAGACATTCTTTCCAGGCGACCGTGTTTAGAACGACAATTCCGGTACTTTAAAATGCTTGAAAAAGGAGAGGAGCTGGTTGTAGAACTTAGTCTTCAGGCGACCACTATCAAGCCAGAGGATGACGAAGACGGAATCACCCTTGAAAGCGTAAGAAAAACTCAAAAGAAAGACAATGACTTGAAGGTTGTCCGAGAATGGCTCAAGAAATGGAGTCAGACCTACATGGCAAGAGATAGCCAAATATAGTGGAACCATTAAAAGGTAATGGACTTAGTGGGATTCCCTCTATCTTCACGATGGCCTATTGCACCAGAAGTGGGAGAGCCCCGATGGAGTACATGTAGTCCGTCAAGTGATACTGCCGAAATCACAGGTCAAAAGTGTGTTGGATGAGCCATTCAGGAGGACACTTTGGTTCTAAAAGGACACTTGCACGAGTTCGGGAAAGATTTTATTGGGTCAATTGCTGACGGGATGTAGAAGCTTGGTGTAAGGAATGTGACCTTTGTAATAGCAGAAAAGGACCCAAAACAAGAAGTCGAGGTAAAATTGCACAGTACCTTTCCGGGGAGCCTTTCGAACGCGTCGCCATAGATACCCTCGGACCACTTCCCCTAACAGAAAGGGGAAACAAATACTTGATGGTTTTTATGGACTATTTTTCAAAGCAGAACGTCACTGAGAGACACGGAGTCCCCTTGGAATTACATTCTGACCAAGGACGAAATTTTGAATCCGAATTATGGCAAGAATTGATAAAACTGTTAGGCGTCAGGAAAATACGCACTACGCCTCTCCTCCCACAGTCCGACTGAATGGTAGAAAGACACAATAGAACGATATGCCAGTATCTTTCACTGTTCGTCTCTGATAATCAAAAGGACTGGTACACTTTAATTCCTCTATTTCTGCTAGACTACCAAAGTTCTGAACATGAAACGACCAGTTATACTCCATCCATGATGATTACTGGAAGGGAGATGAAACTTCCCCACGATCTTCTTTTTGGTGAAGAAGAGATCCGTACTCATCCCAGGTACATACAGAACTTAAAAGAAAGATCAGAGAAGGTATACGAATTCGCTCGTCAACGTTTGAAAGTTAATACCGATAGAGTAAAAGCTAGAATCGACATGCATGTGAACTGGGAAGGCCCCTACACCGTCCTCAAGAAAATCAACGATCTCATCTACCGTATTCAGTTGTCAGCGGGAAGTAAACCCAAGGTAGTTTACATTGAAAAGTTAGCGCCATACCGTGGTCCAGATCTTCCCTATTGGCTTCAACCAGGTCCCAGTAATCAAGTTATTCGGGACCCTGCAGCGTGCTGCGGTCGTCATAAGTAAAGGTACAAGTGAACGAAAAATATAGAATACTTCAGAAATGTCATTCCATGTGAGAGAAAAATCGTTTAGAGAGGGTTCTAGAAGGTTTAGAAAAGCTATATAAATCGACGACCTGACGTCAGTTTTCAGTTTCATGATAGACGTTATATGTTAATGTTATCAGTTGTATAATTGTTGTTGAAGTTGAGATGAAATAAAATTAGATACCAAAAACCAGTGTAACAATACTTTATTAAACAATAATTGAACGTGGTTGGTTTCCAAGATATGTAGCGGTTCTCAGTTGTGCTTTGGTCAGTTTTCAACTCACTCCTTAACAATTCTGAGTTTAACATACTCAGTACCCCTTTGCCTTCCTGTTGTCGTTGCAACTAGTTAAGACTCCAAATAGTCAGCTTATTTTTCTTTTTTTCTTCATCATATTAACAACATAAAATTCATGGCAGATACTGCGGCTGTTTATATCAACATATGTTGTTATTTTATTTTCATATCATTACAAGAACAAAATGTCTGAACTAATGAAATCAATAAACTTAAAATCAGAAACAAAACAACTTTATTTTCATATATAAGTTTTAAAAACGCACGCTCGCGTACCTAATTTAGTAATTAAAATAGTTATAGGTGCAAACTGTCAAATAAGTTAAAAGTTCTAAACAAATTAATAACTAAAAAAGTTTATAAATTTAGTTTTAAATTTAGTCCTAAATCTAATATCGTGTCTTAATAACGAAAAACTTACAATTTTCATAGTATGTACTAGATCATCCAAGTACCGACGCCGCTTAATGCATATCAAACTTCAAGTGGGTGTTCAAATAGCGAGTAGATTCATGAAATGCACTCGCATTTTTGAGATCCTACTTATATTTTTATTGCATGTCAAATGGAGAGTTCACTTCAGATTTTTGAGATTGAGCTGGCCCTCAACTTAAGGCATATGGTAAAAATTATGGTGAAAATTTTCGGAAAAATTCATATTTTTTGTTATGCCCTATGGTATCATTATTTATGTAGGGAAAAAGGTTTTTCACAAGTATTTCAATACCTACCTAGATTACAAATATTGTCAATTTTTATTTAAAAAAAACTTGGGTCCCTAGATCAGTTCAGTTCAGTTTTTCTATGCAGTCCCACGTGACATGGAAATATTGATGGCATAGAGTCTAAAGTTTTGCTTTCAAATAGTTTTTAAATTTTCCTTATTGAACTTATACCTATTATACCTATTTTTCACTTACTTTTAAGTAAGTATTCATGAACGGAATATCAAAAATCTTCATATTATAAAACTATAACATAACAAACTTTATTAAATAAAAAACCGTAATTGATTTTAATTTTAGGTTAACGCTAAAGTAAATGGACAAACGAAGTAAGTATTATAAATATTGTAAATGATGAATGAGGAACCATTAACAAGAAGGCAAATATAATAATGGAGTAAGTAAGTTAATGTAAAATTCCTCACGTTCTTTATGATTTAGTTTCTGGGTAGCATTTACATATTTTAATGAGGGTCTCATGATGGTTTAAACTGGAGCCTTCTGAAATACTGATAGGCATTAGCGTCACAAGTTTTAAGTCCGTTATTTTAATAAAATTAATTACAGAGTGTATATTACACAATTTATTGAAATAACCAGGTATCCCTGCACAATCATTAAAAACAGGAACTGTAAAAATAATATAGGAAACTTCTAAAATTCGAATTTTCCACTTGAATACCGAAACTATTCTCACTAGCAAATATATTAAATGATAAAGTATAAAAAAATATATTAAATAATACGAGTGATACATTTTTAGAGAAAAATACAAGAAATAACTTTTTTCTTACTTGACAAAACATTCAAAGTTGGCGTTAGGCGAATAAAAGAAGACGTTTATTTTTGTTAAAGGTGGGTCTTAAGTTCCGCCGTTGGTTTAGAGTAGGGAATATCTATAGAGCTTATGAGAAAGTGAATATTAAATAGAAACACACAAAAAATATTCATAGTTATACATTTAAATAATCTACAGATGGTTTTTAAGTTGTTTTAATAATTAAACAAATACTTCAAATCACAAAATGGTCAAAACGGAAAATGCGTCGAAAACTCGAAGTCGAAAATATAATGATATATATATGGGTGAGAGTTTCTTTAAAATGGACAGACTGTTGAATCGGACCATGTAAGTAAAGAGAGAGTAGAATGATAAGGTAGGTACCGTCTGCGCATCCATCACGAGTGTACAAATTATGCATGATTCAACCTTTCACTCTTATACAAGTAAATGACAAGGAGAGGTTGCCCTCAAGCACTGTAAACAAATTCCAGGCTTGGCATTGTTCAGCTATTACGTTCATGTTCAGCTCTGTTTTTGTCGTCAATTCTTTGTTATCTTGCTTATATTTGTGATTTTTTGTGCTTTGATTTTGATTTAGTAATAAATAATACTTGTTGATTATTTTCCGATGTACTGTTTTACAATTGTTTGCACAAAATGTTGTTAAACCGTCCCTGAATCTTGTTTGCAGAAATGTGCAAAACGAAACCCTTCGCGAGCAGTGTAGAACGTTAGTAAATTTAACAAGCGGCAAGAGATTTATCTAAAAAGAAGAGGACCCGGCCTTTTTGGTCAACATTTGAACATTTCACATCAACCAACCCGCGCTATAAGCTAGTCAGTTCGTCAGTTGTTTAATTAGTATGGAAGATACATCCAATAGTATGTTAAAGAAGAAATCATATTATTATGTGAGCCATTTTATTATTCAGTCATGCTCTAATCCTCCAAGTCCCTCTCTGTCTTATTTGGCCTTTGAGGCTCAACTTGTCCGATTATCATACATAATTAAACCCCTTAAGACCAAACATATGTGACGACTATGGTGGAGGCACTTTCACGAACATTTCTGAGTCAACGTGATGTTTCTGGTATATTCCAGATATGAGACGTATCTATTTTAGTGGAGGAGCATTCTGGAATCCACAAATTTGTATATAAATATTGGTGGAGGAACACAGGCAATCAGTTGTAAGATGGACAGTGGTGAATATAAATAGTGAACAGTTTAAAGACATTCGAAATATACAGGGATTTCATTTCAAAACTAGCCACCCAAAATAACTTTTAAAATATCTTTAAAACAAAAAAACATTAATTTATATTTACGGGGGAACACATTTTACAAGTATCTGTAACCGTGCAGTTTCATCTCCTAAGCGGTGGTGAATATCATATCTAAAATTTTAAATAGAAAGGGGTATCATGTGATAGCTCTTCTTAAAGGTCTCTTTTTTTCCAATCTTTTGACACATTATTTTTTTAAATCGGATTAATTTTTCACCAAGTTATGCCATTTTAACCTTTTGAATTAAAATAATTATTATTTACATTTTATTTAAATTATTAATATTTTATTTGCGTAAGAATTACATTGTACTTAAATAAGATGTTCAAAATGTCCGCCATTGTTGGCAAGGCAATGGTAAAGTCGCAGCTCGAATTCATCCCGCACTTTTTGAAGCGTCTCTGGTGTAATCCGCTCACACTCCTCCACTATTCTACGTCTAAGTTCAGGAATATCGCGAGATTGAGTTTTATACACCACAGTTTTTAGATGTCCCCATAAAAAAAAGTCAAGGGGCGTTAGGTTGGGTGATCTTGCTAGCCATTCTAT
This sequence comes from Psylliodes chrysocephalus, assembly GCA_927349885.1. Taxonomy (NCBI): domain Eukaryota; kingdom Metazoa; phylum Arthropoda; class Insecta; order Coleoptera; family Chrysomelidae; genus Psylliodes; species Psylliodes chrysocephalus. The sequence goes on along the minus strand of OV651817.1, from coordinate 28,719,252 downwards.
AGCGCCCCTTCTTCCGATCCATTTATCTGGAAATGTCTCATTAAGCCAATTTCGTACAGGCAAGGCATAATGTGGAGGTGCTCCGTCCTGTTGAAAAAATAGGTTTTCTTCGTCTAGTAACAAATTTCCATCTTGATCTATTTGGTTTTCTAAGGATTCGGTTATAAGAGGATTTATCAGATTTTCTAATAAGTTCAAATACAATTACCCAGTTAAATTTTCCTCCATGAAAATAGGACCAATAATTTTATTACCAAGAATTCCGGCCCATACGTTGATTTTCTGAGGATATTGGCTGTGCTCTTCCCGAAAAACATGTGGATTTGTATTGTCCCAGTACCTACAATTATGTTTATTGACAAATCCATTTAAAAAGAAACCTGCCTCGTCAGTAAAACAAATATTTTTAATAAAATTATGGTCTTCATTTGCCCTTTGAGTCATTAATTCGCAAAATTCTAATCTTCTGTCATAATCATCCTCAGCAAGCTGTTGTAAAAGCTGTATTTTGTAAGGAAATAATTTATTTAGCCGTAACGTTTTATGCACAGGCCAACGGAAATATTTGTTAATCTGGAGACTTTTGGTATTGATATTTGAGGTTCCATGGCAAAATGACCTAAAATCTCAACTTGTGCAGCTTCAGTTAAAACTCTATGATTCCTTACAGTTTTATTGCACACACTTCCAGTTTCTTGAAATTTATGAACTAAATCCAACACATACTGATGCCCAACATTTTTATCGGGATGTCTCTGGTTAAAAACACGAGCAGTTCTGCGTGCACATCGTTGTTCTTCACCATAAATAAAGATTATTTCAATTCTTTCTTATAAAGAATAAACCATTGTCAAAATTAAATTGTCAGTACACAACGAAACCAATAATCTACTAATAATAAATTGTTTTAATTTACGGTCAAAAATATCTTACGCAAAAAACATTTAATGCTTTTTGCTAACTTGTTTATCTCGGTATTTATGCATTTTAATTCAATATTTTTAATTTTTTCCGGTTTCTAGGTTATAACTTGGTGAAAAATTAAACCGATTTAAAAAAATAATGTGTCAAAAGATTGGAAAAAAAGAGACCTTTAAGATGAGCTATCACATGATACCCCTTTCTATTTAAAATTTTAGAAATGATATTCACCACCGCTTAGGGGATGAAACTGCACGGTTACAGATACTTGTAAAATATGTCCCCCCCCCCACGTAAATATAAAGTAACGTGTTTTTTTGTTTTAAAGATATTTTAAAAGTTATTTTGGGTGGCTAGTTTTGAAATGAAATCCCTGTATATAAATTAGAATAGTAGTGTTATAAAATAAATAAGTGTTTAAATAAATTATTAATAAATAAATTGCTGTTTAAAATAAACAAACATCAGATTGGTGTCGAGAAGTAGAATAGTGTAAATAAATAGTGGACAATAATGGCTAAAAAACTGTGTGATTTAAAAGTGGCAGAATTGCGTCGAGAATTAGAAGATCGTGATCTGTAGACGACAGGAAAGAAATCAGAGCTAACAGTGCGGCTAAAGTGAAGGGTTGGATCCGGAAGCGTATATATTTCCTGATGATGCGTCTTTTATAATTTCTTCTTTGGAAAGTAAAATGTCTTCCATGGAAAGTAAAGTTTCTTCTGACATTACTTCCTTAGAAAGTAAAGTTTCATCCGATATTTCTTCCTTAGAAGAAAAGGTGTCTTCTGACATATCTTCTTTAAAAACCGAAATTTCTTCCGACTTGGAAAACAAAATGTCTTCTATGGAAAATAAATTTTCGTCTAATATTTCTTCCTTAGAAGAAAAGGTGTCTTCCGAAATGTCTTCTATGAAAAACGAAATTTCTTCTATGGATGATAAGATTTCTTCTGTTGAGAATAAAATAATGTCTTCCGTTGAGGAGAAAATAAAAGAAATGGAAAAGAAGATAGAAGAAATGGAACACGTAGACCAAACCAAGAACGGTGAAATAAAGTGCCATGAGGTAGACTTGAATTTGGAAGGAGCTGTAAATTCTGCTCGTGTTAAAGCCCCAACTTTTGACGGGAATATGTCATGGACGAACTACCTTAAGCAGTTCGAAACAGCTGCCAGAGCAAACGAATGGTCTGAACGAGAGAAGGCAATAAATTTGACAATCGCCCTTCGAGGAGACGCTTTAGATGTCCTTCAGACTATACCTGAGGAAGAGAGTGATTATTTTGAACTCAAAAAGAGACTAAACATGCGATATGGCCACGAACATTTGGAGCATTTATACCAGTCACAGTTAAAGAATCGCAAACAGTAAAGGAGACGAGACCCTTCAAGAATATGAAGTAGATATTGCCAGGTTGGTGCGATTTGCTTACCCATCAGCTCCCGAAAACATGATAGAATGTTTGGCAGTCCAAACATTTGTTGATGAATTCCGCTATTTTATAATATGAGGCAGCTACGCAGGATTCTGGTGGATACAGTAAAGTAAGGACTGTAAAAGAAGAACAAGAGGAAGGTAAACTCGACCAACTGGTAAACATGATGAAGAGCCTTACTGGCAGAAAGATGAAGACAAAGACTATCAGGTGCTGGAATTGCGATGAACTGGGACATGTACGCAGTTCGTAAAAACGCCCTAGGGTCACAACGAATCAAGACAACACGCCGCAGAAAAACTAGAGCGGGTCGGCCTAGAGGGGGCAGCTTTGACCCGAAACCGTTCCAAAGACCTTCTCATACTGATAGCCTCTTTGAAATATCGCGATGATATTATATACGTAGACGGCGAAGTAAATGGTAAAAAGTATACACTGTTAGTGGATACTGGAGCAACTAGGACCATTATACGACCAACAACCATAAATAACCGTAAGAGGCTTCTATCAACAAGATTGCGACTACGGACTGCCACAGTTGAAAGTGCCAACATCCATGGGGAAATCCAGGTTCAATAGGGAATTGGTACAGAAAAGTTCACTCATACTGTTATTGTCGCTGATATCGAAGATATTATACTTGGAATGGATGTAATGAACTTACATGGTTTCCAGTTAGACTTTAAGAACAGAGTAATCAAAATTAGTGCCCAAGAGGTATTCCTACATCCATATGGGGACAGTACCGTGCCACTTGCTGTACAGGAGGATACAGTGGTACCTAGTAGAAGTGAAACCGTTATAGTAGCACGGCTACAAGAAACTATGGAAGAAGGAACACCTGTCATAATGGAACCTTGGAACTACGATGAAGAGGTTGGATGAGGAATTCTGATCGGAAAGGTTTGGTCACGACTGCTAAAAAAATTCCAGTTCGTCTTATAAACGTTAATGATCACCCAATTACCATCAAGAAAGAGACCAGAATCGGAACTTGTGTTCCAGTAACTTCCATAATTTGTCAGACAACAACTTCTAAAAATTCCAACGACAAATTCGAGCAAATGATTGCAGTTGCTGGTCAATCTCTGAATCCATTAAAGAAAAAAAAAATCAAGGAATTTCTTCGACGATATCCAGGATGACCAACAATTTTATCATCTAATAAACTTTGAGCTAATATATCTGCTACTAATAAGAGATCAATACGACCAGGAGTTTGGAATTGAGGATCTGCCAGTTTGAAATTTATAAGGTAGGCCTAAGAATGCACAGAAATTTCGGAAGTAGGCAGATTGTCACAAATTTTAGGTAAAATAAAAGTTTCAAAATTTAACACAGGTAAGGACTGACCAACAGGTTTTATATAAACTGAAGGACGGTCATAACTGTCTCTTTAAGCGAACCAATGCCCTTGATATTCATCGAATTACCATATTTTCGTAATCTCAAACGATTAACACAATTTTGAGAAATAAAACATGACATACTACCGCCATCTAATAAGGCTCGAACTTGTATAGCAGCTTGAAGCATCGAGTACGTCCACCACCAGGGTCGATAATAAAACAGTAGAATGCTTATAAACAAACTCAGCCATATTAATGGATTTAGAAGCTACATCACGGGAAGTTATAGGGGACAAGCTATCAGCAACATTTTCAGCTGTTGTTTGACCTACATCCCGTTTAAAATGCAATAAAGTATTATGTCCCAAATTACAAGTGCTACAACTAGAAGTAGACTGACATTTTTGAATATCATGTTTTCTGAGACATTTAAAGCAGAAGTGAAATCTTTTACAAAATGTAAATCTCTCATAAGGAGTTTTATTCAAGAAAATGTTGCACGAAAACAAGTCATGATTTTCTTTACATGAACTTACACTATGTTTAACAAACAGGTTTAAATTATTGGAAGGTTTGAAGTATGATGTGTTTTTATTCAAACTTTTATTTTTATAAGGTTTTGAAATTACTTTATCTTTCAAAGGAGAGTTCGAATTTGACAAACTAGAAAAATATACTTGATCAAAAGATAAACTTTGTTCTTCCAAAAACCCAAAAAGTACTTTAAAGTTAAGAATATTAGGGGATCCGTACTTAAATTCAAACCGTTTTTTGGTCTCTAAGTCTAATTTCGTTAGCAAGGTGCAAACTAAAATAAAATCCCAACTGTTAATGTCGAAGCCTAAATTTTCAAGCGCAGACAAATTTAGATTATCTGCACATCTCTCAGTTATATTCGGAGCATCTTCAATTTTCCATCAATGAGCCATAGCCCTAAATCGATAATTCAAAAATTTTGTTTTTAGTCTATCATAGGCTTTTTCGTAATTTTCCCCAGCTAAACTGACAGACTTTGCAAATCGCAACGGAGCACCCTCCGAAGATTGAATAGGTATGTGAATTTTTCGATATCCTCGATCTGATCATTAGTATGAACTAAGGCATCAAATGAATCGAAAAATTTAATAACTGATTTAACATCACCCGAGAATTTAGGTAACTTTATATTAGGTTTATTATGAAAAGTTTGATTTAAAGTGCGATACAAATTATTTGCCGGCTGTCTTCTTTTTCAAATATATCTGCAAAATTGGATTTAATTTGAGCATAATCAGAGACGAAACCATCACGAATCACTTCTTTCGCATCAATTTGCGCGTCACTGCCATCAGGTTTCATCAACTGATCAATAAGAGCAGTATGATTTTGCATAAATGTTTCAAACAAATCGTCAATTTCTTGATATCGAACTTTAAACAAATTACCCTTAGTTTTTTGATTTACTAACGCATCAATACTTAATCTCAAAACAATCCCTAAATCTTTAATAGATGCCCGTTTATAAAAAACGTATTTTCTCATTTTTTCAGCCATTTTTTTACACATATGTATTTGGAAAATTAACCAAAAGATTTATCTACCAACCCAAATTTAAATATCCCAAGTAGCATTTTCCGTGGGCGAAACGTGGCTACCACGACTTAAGAAACTTTAAGGTGTATTGCCAAAGTTTCTGCCACGTAATAGACACGATTTTACCACGTGTCGGTAACCAAAATGAGGAACGCTTTCTTGGTGGCAACCACGTTCCAGCCACGTTTCCGGAACTTACACATATATTGACGTTTACGCCACGTGGCGATAACGTGGCGAAAACGTGGCGGCACGGTGACCGACATTAAACGCTGAACTTTGCTTACTGCCCTTGTCTTTTGATTGATATTTGTAGCTCGGTCTACGTCCTGCAAATTATTTCTCCCAATCTCCTTGCTTATTCTCTAACTTGAAATAACTAGTAAACTAATAAGTAGGTACATACTGAATAATAAAAATAATAATAATAATATTAATAATAATAATGTGATATAAAAATATTGATTCACGAATTCTGATAGGCAAAAAGTTGAAACGATTGGAAGTTCACTGTTAAATATAGGTGTTGTAGCTCGAAATATAGGCACATGCCATTGGAATACACTATATTTAATTTAAAACTTAAAATCTGTAAATTTTTTTATCTTCGAAATTATTTATTTAGATGCCTTGAACAATCCCTAAATCTTTAATAGATGCCCGTTTATAAAAAACATATTTTCTCATTTTCTTAGCCATTTTTTTACAACAAATGTATTTGAAAAATTAAACAAAAAAATCATCTACAATGGTTGAATAAAATCATTAAATATATTTGAAATTTTTTGCATTGAAGCTATACGGACGAAAAAAATAATTAAATAGTTCCTTTATATTTTCTTATAATGGCGATCTTAAAAATGGTTACAAATATGTCTGCTTCAGGAAAAAAAAACTTTAAAGTTGCAGAAACTAAAAATATGCCACTTTGTAGTTACTCAACCTCAACCTCAAAATTTACAGCAGATTTCGCCGGTTAAATTTGTTTATGTCACAGATCACTTAAATTTATGTATTTAATGTTTTATATTGTGTTTGTGTGCACACCTTAGATTTAGATATGAAGAAAACAACTCTTGAGAATTTTTACATTTTTAACACGCTTATATTAGCTTCACCTGTATGTATGTTTGTAACTCTCCTTTGGACTAAAAGCAAGTTCGTTCGTTGGCCGAGCGGTCTAAGGCGCGGGTTTTCGATTGCCAGACTCACCGATCGTGGGTTCTAATCCTCACTGCTGAAAAATAAAAAAAATTTTTCAGCAATTTTTTTAATAATTAATCGAACTAAAAAGTAAGAAATAAATATAGTTTAAAAAAAACTAAAAAACACGCTTTGTACATATTTCTCGTATATCGAGCGCCCAACTCTTTTTTTCACAATATTACTAGTATTTGCCATTTATTATTGTTTTAAGCTTATTTGAAAAATTATTTTTCACTTTTTAGTTCAATGTATTATAAAAGCGTATTTTTTAGTTTTTTTTTCACTATATTTATTTCTGTTATGAAAACAGCTGCTTGTTCACTACAGAGTAATAACGTTTAAGAGTTTTGGTACCATTCATTTGTTGTGTAAGTTATCTATACAAAGTTGTCGAATGTCGAAAAGTAATCTTTTTGCGAGGCTTCTTGTTGTTTCCCATTTTTCACACAAATGCACTCTAGATAAGTCTAAAAACAAAGTAATTTGTGCACAGATCGACGACACTTTGGTAGTTTTTTCTTTATTGTTAATGTGGATAATGTAGAAAGCAGGCCACTAAGAGGCAACGGTTACCTCATTACATACCCCGTTTATTGGTTAATCTGCGTTCCGTGTTCTCAGTCAATAACTGGATTGCTAATGTTTTCAAAAATTTTCTTCTTTTCATAGCAATATTGCCTCTGTTTAAATTAAAAATAATTCTAGGGTTTATTCCTGCGCAGTTGAGAATAGCGTAGAAAAGAGTCAGTGGCCATCTTTTACTATTGCGTGGCACGTCGTATGCGGCTGATAATTTCTGGTTTTCTCTTTTCACCAGTTTCTTCATCAATTTCTGGATGCAATGATGCAAAGTGGACATGAGAAGAACCACCTTTCCTTTTTTGGGAACATGTGTTACTAAGGTTACGTCTTTCTGGAAGCCGAATTTCGAAGAACATTCCAATCTATCTTTAGACATAAGAAAGCTCGCAGGTATCTGTTTTTTATTTTTTCCAACAGTTCCAACTGACGTTAGCTGATGTACTCGTAAAAGCCGCAGCATAAGCTCGTAACTGGTGAACCAGTTGTCGAATGTTACATTCCGTTTTGTAACGGAAATAGGAGCTATTAGTCTAAGGACGGTATCAGTAGGTTTGGAGCTCAACTAAAATGGTCCTTCGGGTTGTAAACCAACGTATAATTCTAAATTAACGACGTAGTAGGACTTTGCATCTACTAGAGCAAATACTTTCAACCTATAGCGAGCCGGCTTATTTGGCATGTGCTGTCTAAAAGCACAGCGCCCCCTAAAAGCTTATAGCTTTTCATCTATAGTAAGATACTCGCTAGGTGTATATTTGAGAGTTATGTACGAATTGATCAAAAACTGTCCTAATCGCAGCCATTTTGTCAATTTTTCTTCTTTCTTCTCGGTTTTCTATATTATCGAAACGTAAACAGGCCTTTAGAAAGATAAACCTTTGTAGAGACATTGTTTCTCTAAACAAACTTATCCCCGTACCATCTGTTGACCATAGATCTTCAAGATTAAAAGTCTAGCAGATTTAAATACTCCTGACAAATGAAGTAGGCCAAACAATGCTCTTATCTCACACGCATCTGTTTCCTTGACAATATATTGATGATTTTCGTCATAAGAGGCAGATTTCCTTCTTATTTTTACATTTGTCCACATGACGATATCATTTATCATATCTGGAGTAATAAGTAAATCGAAGCACTCAACTGGAGTTTTAGCGTCTTTAGCCATTCTTTTTACTCCGGGCAAATGGGTGATAATATTTTCAGAGCGGGTCCTTACATTTTTAGGCAAATGATTTGCAGACCATCTGCACCATCATTTCCTAGAGCTTGCTTCATTTTGTTCACTTTGTGCATCTTCATTCTGATTGACTATTTGGATATCTTTTCAGTACCAATCTGGCCATCATATGTGTCTTCTTCGCTTTCAGAACTGTGATTGCTGAGCTCTTCATGGGATTCTTCGTCACTCTCTGAGCCAATATCAACTTCTTCTTGAATATCTTGCCACATAGACAATAGTCGCTTCTGTTTGCGCTCATAAGAACCGGCCATGATAAAAAATAGAAAAAAAATATTTCTAAATTTCTATCCAAAAAACTATAAGTTTTTCAATCAAGAGTAAAGTTTCTTTGTTTATCCATACCAAAGAACAAAAAAAAAACATTAAATTTTATGTAAAAATGTCATGTTTCATTTTAAAATCAAAATAGGCAAAAATATTAGTTCAAAATACTCAAAAAAATTAAAAAATTGTGCCCTAATGTGCAAAAAAACTACAAAAAAAGGTTCTGTTCATCTATAAAAAAATATTCACTTACCTGTGTGGTGGGGTATGTGATGCCCCAAGAGTGTTCCAACACTAATAGCTTCCTGTATAGACGCACCGGTGTCTCACCTCTGACTGAAACTGCAACTAGGATGTTTAAACGTAAGGTACTGAAAGCCACGCGGCAACAGTGTACGGATTCGCTGAATGGCGCGCTATTTAAACTGTGTGGGGTATGTGATACCCCACCACACCGTCGCAGGGTTAAAAATTAAAATGAACTCTTTTCTATTCAATAAACAGCTTGAAAAAATCATTTATAATATAACTTCCTACAACAATCTGAAAGAATACAAATCCATGCTCCGATAGGACCAAAAATGTACGTTCCCGCAAGTAGGAACAGTTGATAGTCTAACCAGTAGGCAGAGAAAAGTAGACTGTATGCTTTCAAAATTGTTCTATTAAGAAATAGTTAAAAAAAATGAATAAAAAAAAATAAAACTGTTAAGAAAAAACGATTGAGACCAAATCACTTACGCAAACTACATCTAGGGGTGACGTGAGAGCTCTCCTTAATTCTGGTCTCCAAGGGATGATCCAGGCTTTTTCCTACCACAGGTTTTTTATTCTAATTTCACAGATAAGAACGTTTTGCACCAAAAATTTAGTTTTACCGTTTTTCGATACATTTTATTTCGCACTGACCTTTTCAAAGATCTTCCCATAGTACGAATCTACAATCGTGACTGGGTCTCAAAATCCGCGTAAATATAATTTGAATACTAATAGGCAACTCAAATTACACGTGACTTTTACACGTGACTTGATGAATTGTTTAATAAATTACCCATCGAAATGACAAATAAAAATTTGAAATGATTAGGATTCAACATATATCTTGATAGTAAATGAACGTGATCTGCGTTTGAACAGGACTCAAGTGAGATCTCAGTAAATAGTACCAATTGTAATACACTTTGCTAATTATTGAATCACATTTAAAGTATGAAAAATAAAAGAGTTTAAATATGAATTTGTATGTTTTATTTATCAATTTGCACCAAACTTTGCATCGAATCCTGGTTTACCTTAATTAACATTATCACAACGTGCATACATAAATTATCAATCAATTAACTAGACGATCACTTGTACTACTAGAGGAAAAACGCCAAATACACTAAGTATAGAATTTAAGGAGGTCCTTTCGCCACCATTGTTAAATAAAAAATATTAGATTATTACTAAAATTAATTTTTTTGTAATAGTAGAAGTCCTTATTTATCTAATAGTGAACTTTTAACTATACCTTACCGTGCAAATTTTTGAGAATTTTTTTTTAAATGTGTGTGTTTGTACAGTGTCTTACGAGAAAGTAAGACTTCAACAACAATTTTCGAATTATAATTAATTTTACTATTATTTATTGATTAGATGGAGTAGAAAAAACTAAAAATAAGGTTTTTGAAATATTTAGGTTTTGTTTTTTACAATAAAATATATAGGTTACCGTGCAATTTATTGAGAAATTAATATTAAAAAATCACAAAAAATTTTTAACTAGGTTACTTCAAATTTTTTTTTAATATTAATTTCTCAATAAATTCCAAGGTAACCTATATATTTTATTGTAAAAAAACAGAACCTAAATATTTCAAAAACCCTATTTTTAGTTTTTTTCTACTCCATCTAATCAATAAATAATAATATAATTCGAGAATTGTTGTTGAGGTCTTATTTTCTCGTAAGACACTGTACAAATACTCACATTTTAAAAAAAAATTCTCAAAAATTTGCACGGTAAGGTATAGTTAAAAGTTCAACATTAGATAAATAAGGACTTCAACTATTAGAAAAAAAAGAAATTTTAGTCACAATTTAATATTTTTTATTTAACATTGGTGGCGAAAGGGGTGGCGAAAGGACCTCCTTAAAGTAAAATAAACTTGTGAGGTAAATAATAACATTTCAATGAGTAAAATAAATCAAAAAGGGGTACCGGCGGTGGGCCGTCAGAGTAAAGCTAAAATTTAGTTGCATGAACCAATCTTAGATTGACTAACAGTTTTTAGATGAAAAGTAGAATCAAAAAATACATTTATCAAAAATATATATACAATTACAATTTTTAAAAAATGTATTATGTATGAAGTAGTTGGCTATCAGGCTGCATATTCCAGAATACAGCATTGTGCTCTTAACATTAGGAAGAATATTATTTTTGAAATAAGTATAAAAATAAATTAATATTAATAGGAAACAATGTCCATGTAGTGTGGGCCGAAAATTGCAAAAAAAAATCTATATATTATATTTACTTGAGGGTACCAATAAAAAGTTGCCCTATGTCAAAAGGAATTTGTAGAAAAAAAAGTAGCGTACTTGCCCATTATTTAAGAGGGCCCCGGGGGTCCCCCAATTTTTTTAATATATATTTTATGTGGAGTAGTAATAAAAAGTTACCTTATGGTAAAATCAATTGCAGAAAAAAAATTACTCAAGTATCCCAATATTTAAGGGTGCCCCAGGGACCCCAATTTTTTTTATATATATATTTCGAGTGGGGTAACAACAAAAAATTACCTTATAGTAAAAGTAATTCTAGGAAAAAACAACCGTAGTAGCCTAATATTTAAGGAAGCCCAATTTTTTTTTTGAGATTTTTAATGGGGTAGCAATAAAAGTTTTCTTATAAATACTAGGAAAACAAAATGTGTGTATTGATTAAATATTTTATTTTATTTTTTAAGACACTCATAGAAAAGTAAAAATTAAAAAATAAGAATTTTACTTTATTTCATACCCAAATATTATAATAATTATATTATTCGTATTACATTTTTATTTATAATGTTGACCCTTGTTGTCATACGCTGGTAAAGATTTCCTCGCATCTAATTTTGCTACTATATAACCATTTCTTGCTTCCTCACTGCAAACTTTTAATGCAGCTTCCGTTACAAGCTTTACGCACCTTTCTACTGCTTGTGTGCGACATGGAAATTTGTCAAACTTTGTAGAGAATTCGTCTGCTTTGCTTATGAATCTTTCTAGTTCTCCATGTGTTAGTCCAGTCGTTAAAGTAGGTTCTGTAATTGTACATTCTGTCCATTTAATTAAATCAATAGTCTTGAGCCTCAAAGTTTAAGTTCGGAATTCTAAAAACTCGAACACCTTCTGGTTTATTATTTCTAGCTTTTAAAATCCATCTTACTACTAGTTCTCTTATGTTTTCTTTCATCGGCTAACATGACAATTAAAATATTTTCAGGATGTGCGTAAAATGCATTATTTAAAATTGCTTTATGAACAACGGCTGTTATTGTTTCAGGAAATTGCCTTGAGAGATAAATCGTTTGCCACAAATGCCGAGCACCAAATTGTAAATATGGTTTTGCCTTTTTTACAAACCACATTGTTGAATAAACTTTCACAATAAATTTTGCAAGTAGTTTAAGGTTATTGGATGGTTCACTCACTGAACCATATACTCTCAGGACACGATTGGCGGTAGTCAACCACCGAGAATAAGACATTTTTCCTGGGTTTGTTTGTAAAAGATCTGCGGGGCAGATACCGTCTGAAACAGCCTGACAGATTCTATATAAATACTGCTGATCCGTGCTTAAGTCTTTGTAGTTTGTATTAGGTAAATCAATTTCAATTTTCGAAAATGAAACAATTGGACGTTTTTCGCAATTTCCAAGGAACCAATTTCTTCTGAGTATTGATACGGGCCTTTGGTATGCCCGTCTAGTTTTTGTAAGAGATGCCTTAAGGGAAGCTCGTTTGCGTGTAAGTAGCATACAGCCCACTGCAAAGGTTTACCTAAATAAAAAAATATATATATTATTTTGTTTATATTAAGTAACCCAACTAATTTATACCTGAGTTTCCACAAGACGTATATCACCTCCTTTCCAGCCTGTAAAGAAAACTCGTCTTTTACAAATTTAGGTTTCAAATGGACTATGACTTTTTATTGACATTAAAAAAAAAACTTACATAACAACTGTTATAAAAACAAAACAGAACTTTTCAATTAACATTATACGTTACACGACGCAGCGTGAAAAAGGGTAAAGCGTACATCACAGTATTTTTAAGTAACAATGGCCGACTTGAGGTTCGGTCTTGTGCGCACTCTGGTATGAACATTCTCAACGACACAGGCATGAAACTACATCTCTGTGACGGGCGCCACAGATACTAATAGCTATTTTTATGAATTAACGAAAATATCAACACAGCCTGTGTTACAAGTAGTAATTCTAAGAATTTTTGTAACTTATAGGAAGGGGGCAAAATTTTACAATTGGACGTGTATATATTCCATCTACAGTTTTTAGTTTAACCATTCGGAACTTTTTATCGGAACGGACAGTACCTCTAAAATACGGGCTAAAGGCCATTTTAGTGGTGGTAAATTATCCTCTTTTACTAAAACTAGCATATCCTCTTCTAAATTTGGAAAAGTGCTGTGTCACTTTGGCTTATTTTGAAGAAGATTTAAATATTAATTAAAATATCTTTTCCAAAAATGTTGTTTCATTTTAGTGCAGAGTTGCCAAAACTTTAATCGATTGTCAGGAACATTCATGACATTAATTTCAGGGATTGAAGATTGAAGTTGAGTTAGACATGTGAAATCATTTGGGTCACTAGAAAGTGGGCTGAGAGGACGTGAGTTTAAAATTCCTTCTATTTCAATCAAAACAGTGAGAAATTGTTCAAATGTAAGCGTATGGTTACCCACGACTCGTCTTAAATGAAACTTTGTCGCTTTAATGCCAGCCCCAATGCGGGCTACTTGCTGGAATAAATTTCCATTGAACAAATTGATTACCAAGAAAATTTTGAATTAGGTCTAGGTTGTGATTAATTTTAAAAAAATTCTTAATTTCTTTTAAGGTATTGTGTGCTCCTGTAAAATTAGTGGCATTGTCACTGAAGATAGTAATAGGTTTGCCTCGACGGCTCATAAATCTTTTTAGAGAAGATATGAATGATTCTGAAGTTAAATCTAAGACTAGCTCTAAATGAACTGCTTTTGTATTCGTGCAGACAAATAATGCAATATAACTTTTGTGTATAACACTGTGTCTCAGGCGTGATTCTTTTATTGAAAATGGACCTCCAAAGTCCACCCCTACATTTAAAAAGGGTCTAACTGTTGCAACTCGTTCAGGGGGCAAGTTGCCCATGACTTGAGCGGAGGTTTTTGCTCGAAACCTAAAACATATTATGCATAAATGAATCAATTTTTTTATTCGGGTTAATGCATTGATTGGCCAATAGTGTAATCTAAGGCTAGCGAGTACAGCTCTTGGGCCTGCGTGACAAAGTGCCACATGTTCATGGGTGATCAGTAAGTCCACAAAAGGATGTTTTTAAGGAAGTAACAGAGGGTGTTTTTGAGAAAACGGTATCTGAGCATTTTCTAATCGCCCACCTACACGTAAAAATCCATCTTCATCTAAAAAAGGGGACAGGGGTAAAAGGGAACTATTTTTCAACGGTTTATTATTTTTAAGAGCGTCAATTTCTAATGTGAAAGACTGATTTTGCACAATTTTCACTAAAGTAACATTTGCATTTCTTATTTCTGTGGCAGTTACATTTCCAGTGACCTTTACTTTATTTCGGCAATTATATATGAACCGCATTACATAAACAAGTGTATATCTTAACTTTGTGAGAGAAGAAAATGCGACAAAGAGTTGCTGCCAATAATCAGTTGTAGTAATGTGAAGTGTTTTAGCTGATTTTCTTTGTTCAGGGGGTTCCACTAAATTCATATCACTTTCAAATTCATCAAATTTTAAATTGGGGTTCAGTAAAAATTGGGGACCGTGCCACCATAAATATGATTCAGTTATATCTACTGAGGTCATTTCTCGAGATAGAAAATCAGCTGGGTTTTGTTTTGATCTAATGTGTCGCCATTTGTGAGTTGAAGTTAAACTCTGTATTTCTGCGACTCTATTCCCTACAAAAATGGACCAACGTGATGGTTGAGACTTTAACCAACACAGAGCTATTTTCGAATCTGTCCAGAGATTGACATTTGATATGAATAAATGACCTTCATAAATTGAAATAATTTAGAAACTAGTTTAGTAAGAAGTACCATGGCACAGAGTTCTAATCTATAGGGAGTGTAACAGTTTTAAGTGGGGCTATTCGTGATTTTGACGTTAGTAAGTGACAAGAAACAGTTTTGTCTGTGTATATTATGCGAATATAAATGCAGCATCCATATGCTACCATAGCAGCATCACTGAACCCTTCTAATGAAATGGTTTCAATGTCTTTTTTCAAAAATAGATACCTAGGAATTTTTAAGTTCTTAAGTAAAGGAATATTTTCTATAAAACTTTTCCATTTATTTATTATGTCTTTATCTATTACTTCAGCATCCCAATCTAACTCAAGCAACCATAGACGTTGAATAAGCAGTTTTCCTTTGACTATTACTGGGTTTACCAAACCGATGGGATCATAGCATTGAGCAATGGCTGATAAAATAATTCTTTTAGTTACAGTACCTTGACAAAAAGAATTAGGGTGAGAAATGCAAAAAAAGTCTAATATAGGATTCCATATGAGTCCTAAAACCTTATTATGGGAGTCATTTAAATTTATGTCATATTCAGATGTTCTTTCTTGAGCAATTTTTTTAAGAAATATGTCTGAATTTGAGCACCATTTGTGGAGGTGTAACCCAAATGGGTTCAGGAGGGTACTGAGTTCATTATACAAGCATTCTAATTCTTTTATGCTATTGGCACCACCAAGGATATCATCTACATAAGTTTGATATAAAATTGTGTTAGCTGCTAGGGGGAAATTGGTTTGATTTTGTTTTGCAATTTCAGATAGTACTCGTGTAGCGATAAATGGCGCAAAATTCATGCCATATGTAACAGTCAACAATTGTATACATTTTATTGTTTCGTGGGGATCGTCTCGCCATAATATATTTTGAAGGAAAGTGTGTTTACGCGGATTTGACGGTACATTTTTTTTATACCAGAGGTGAGAACAAATGGGTACAACCTAAATCTACAAATGATGTCGAACAAATCTGGCTGCACCTGATAACCTTTCAAGGTTATATCATTCAGTGACAGTCCAGAAGTTGTTTTACAACTTGCGTCGAAAACTACCCGTAGTTTTGTACTGACACTTTCTTCTCTAATTACACATAAGTGAGGTATGAAATATTTGAGTTCTGAGCTTGGTTAACAAATTTAAGGGAACAAATTTGGCATGACCAAGATTTATATATTCATGCACAAATTTGCTGTAATCTTCTTTTAGCTTAGTGTTATTGCTAAGTCTCTTTTCTAGTGCAAAAAATCGTTTTTGTGCTATACCAAAAGAATCGCTAAGTTTTTCATACTCTGTGGGAGATTTAAGCGGAATGTCTATTTGATATGTACCATCAGCTAATACCTTTGAAGTAGAAGTAAATATTTTTTCTGCCAAAATATCATCTGAATCTAAGGATTTATGGACGAGAGTAGGGACTTCCTCTAGCTTCCAAAATTTTTCTAGAGTGTCTTCCAACTTTGAAGTCTGAAAGAGAAAACATATCTCGGATGATTGTGAATGTTTTAAACCATTGTCACAATTACTTACATATTCTTTAATGTTATTTACAATGCATGATATGGACTGAGAGGTTATGGGGCCACCTAATATGAATCCTAATTGTGTATCTAATAAAACTAAAGATGTGTCTTGTAATTTTATTATCTGATCTTTGATTATATGATAATATACGTCTGCTCCTAGTAGTAAGTCAATATCTGATGGATTATGAAATTCTGGGTCAGCTAAATATATATGTGGAGGAAATTTTATTTTTTGTCGGTTTAGGGGGAATTGGGGCAATTTCCCAGTTATTTTTTGTAACACAGCACATGTAACATTGAATTTACAGTCGTTATAATTTGAGTGTATAGTCAGAATTGTTTCCCTGTTACTATGAGTAACTACCTCTAATAGATATTTTACGCAAGTGAGAAGGGCACTTGAGTTTCTTGACACAAGCTTCTGTTACTAGAGATGTGGTACTACAATTGTCCAACACTGCTTTTACCTTTAAAGGGTTACCTTCTGCTGTGTAAATTGTTACTATGGCAGTAGCTAAAAGAGTGCCTTCACTTGAAGATGTGGTTGACAACACTGTATTACGTGCACTGTTTGGGGTATTCGAGTGAGAAATTATTTCAGTGTTAGAGCTTTGAATTTGGGTACTGTTATTTTGTCTATGAGAGGGTGTATGATTAGTGTTATTAGGGTTAGAGCTACTAGGGTAAGAGTTACTGGTGTTAAGAGTTTCGAATATCTTGATTTGTTGTGGAAGTGTTCTGATAATTAGGGTTAGAGCGAGAAACATAATTCTGATCTATATGAATAAGAGAGTGGTGTTTTCTGTTGCAAATGGAGCAACCTCTAGAAGTGCACTGTTGAAGTATATGCTTGCTACCTAAGCAGTTATAGCACAGCTTGTTGATTTTAATAAACTCAATCTTTTGTGTGTGTGGAAGAGAAATGAATTTTGAACAGGCATAAATTTTATGACAAGTTAAATTACAGAAAACGCATTTTTTATAATTATTTGGTGTGGAAGTGGAAGAAGTTTCATGTGATTGAGAGAAATGTACTTGGGAATATTTCGGTTGGCCTCTTATGGGCTTCGATGAATGACTATCTCACTCAGGTATATTTCTTAGTTCTAATTTAGTGCACCTTTTTTCCAAAAAACCTAAAAATTCCTTAAGCGTAGGTACCGTTTTAGGGTCAGTTTCTGCTTCATAGGCTCGTTTTGTACTGGGGTCTAACTTTTCCGACAACAAAAAGATTAAGATTAAATCCCAGCTTTCTACGGGTACATCTAAGTGACTTAAAGAGTCAAAATCTTGTCTAATTTGTGTAATGAATTCTCTTAATGTGATGGCATTTTCTTTAGTAAGGGTGGGAATTTTCAACATACTTTTAATGTTTTAAAGTTCAATAAATGATTTCCACTCAACAAAGTTACCTGAAAATCGATTAATTTTAAGATCGAGTAATTTGACATTAGTTCTCATTTGTGTAACCGAGTTGCTTCTATTGTGTTCAAGAGAAAATGTTCCTACAGAGTGAGCTTCGAACTTAACTTTAAACTTAGCTAAAAGTGAGTAATATTTATTTTCTACATTTGAACTATCAGTGTCATTCTCATCTAATTCTTCAATATCAAATTGTATGTTATCATAATCACTAAATGCGTTAGTCAATCCTACTTTTCTTACTTCAAATTCCTCTAGCTGCTATAAATCATAGTTATTATTAATCCAAGTTTCGATTCTAGTGATTGCTTTTTTTGCTTTTGTTCTTTTTTTGACTAACTCATTTAATGACATTGTTGTAACTTAAGTAAAAACTGACTACAGTAACACAGTATTTTAAATATAAATCAAACCTAACTAGAGTTTATAATTCGCTTTGGAGCAAACAAGCGAGTTTATCAGCAATGAAACAAAATATAGATATAAAAGATCTGACCTTTGTTTTGGGACACTTTCACTTCACTTTTTGTTCTGCTAGACTGCAGTGCTGAGGTGACTACTAAATATCTGAGTTGGGATCTGAGTTGAGGTTGGGGCTATAAGTGACTTCTTTTCACTCACTGGGGCTTAATTCTCTGCGTTAAACTTCCTTACTTCTTGAATAGGTGCTAGGATTTTTCTTTTTTATGCTAAAGATGTCTTCTATTAACTGTGTGTCTTCTGGTCTCTTTTAGAGCTTGTTTCTAGGGGTACCACTATACGTGATAAACTTCGGCGGGGCTGATTTCTTTTTATTCGGATCGCTGGACCACAAAAATGTAAAGAAAACTCGTCTTTTACAAATTTAGGTTTCAAATGGACTGTATGACTTTTTATTGACATTAAAAAAAACTTACATAACAACTGTTATAAAAACAAAACAGAACTTTTCAATTAACATTATACGTTACACGACGCAGCGTGAAAAAGGGTAAAGCGTACATCACAGTATTTTTAAGTAACAATGGCCGACTTGAGGTTCGGTCTTGTGCGCACTCTGGTATGAACATTCTCAACGACACAGGCATGAAACTACATCTCTATGACGGGCGCCACAGATACTAATAGCTATTTTTATGAATTAACGAAAATATCAACACAGCCTGTGTTACAATTAGTGCCGTCGCAACCGATAACCTTAATATTGGTCATATCAACTTCATTTTGGTTTAAAAAGGATAATATGCCACTTGCAATATCAGTTGCCATAGACGATGTAGTAAGGGATATGTGACCAAAATACCGACTACCTGGTTCTTGAATTAATGAAATGTGCTCCTCAAGTTTTTTGATTCGATGCCCGTTTAAGTCAACGATCGTTTGGTCTTTGCGCCCATCAAAGTATATTGCATCAAGATCTTTGTTCTTGTTATCGTTGTGCCATTTGCTTTTTAAATAATTTCTATTTTGAAATAATGCCTTCCTAATTTTATTCTTATCAACAACTTCTGCTCTTTTTTTATTGGAAACTATTTTCATGTCTTCCAAAACAGCAGTTGCTATTTTTTGCAGCAGATCTATTTGAAATTCCAGTTAAATCCGCGGCTTTAGCTGTATGAAATAAGGGGATTCTCATTTGGGCTACATTTAATTTAGTTTGTTTTATTTTTCGATTTTTTAATAGATCGTAGCTCCATTTAAATTCTTCATTTTCTTCTCTATAATCTTCGTCCATTTTCTCTGAGCTATCACTAGAAGAAAAACACATTTCATTTTGAACAATGTTTGAGTTTTTCTGCAAGCTACTAGTGCTTGCTACGGCTTCATCTGTTTTATTATTTGTTTTACTTTTCTGCTTTTCTTTTCTGTATTGTTGCTCTGTCAATTTTTTAGATGTTTGTTTATCAACGCGTCCAATAATCATTTGTCGCGTAGTTCGTTGGTCGATTAGAAAATTAAATTAACTTTCAGGTATTTTCCTCGTTTTTTCACATTTACACACATTAATGTCTTTACACTTGCAGGTAGTAATATCAAAAAGTTTTCCTGAGTCATTCTTAAACACATTTAATTTTAAACTTAAGTGAATGCTGCTTCTATTTTTAATGGGTTTTATGATATTTTGATATTTTTTATGATATGCCACAATCATATCAACTATTCGTTTTCTTGACAAAAAAGGAAGTGATGCACGTTTCCAAACTGTTTCTACCTTTTCAGCGACGACTGAAGCTATACAAAATTTAGAAGGCTGTTTGATACCTTCATATTTTTGCTTTAATCTCACGCTTTGAAAACAGCGAATAACATCTGCATAAGTAGGAAGCGTCATAGCATTATCTGAATCAATCTTTTTCTGTACCAAAAAGAGGGACACTTGAAATTTTACGAGTCTGTACTGCACTTTTTGCCATTACTTGTGCTTTTACAATAATATCATAAATCGTCGAAAGTATACTCTAATGTTTTAATAGATATCCTAATTATTATTTTAGTACGTTGATCACACTACCACTACAACCATATGAAAAAACACTTAAAACTGAATTACAGGCAAACGTACTTCTCTGTAGTTAACTCCACAATATATCCCCTATAGTAGTGCATCTCACTTGTTAAAGAGTTGGCACTAAGTTTGCAGCGCAAAAATGCGTATGCGTCTGGCCGCTCAACTAACTCGATATGGCGGTAAATTCAAATATAATTTTAAGGCGAAATTTAAATTTCCCGCCAAAATCGTAAATTTAGAGCAGCGGAATGGCGGGAATTTTTAAATATATTCATTCGGCAATAATTATTGAGAAGTATATTGCATGTTCGATTAAACGAGCTGTAAATCCAGGCGCTATTTTTATTTTGATAGCTAAAAATAATACTAATTCTTTGATTATTAGCTATTACAATAAGAGCAGCATTTGGATTAACAACACATTTAAAAGAACATGTAATATACTTTTCAATTTTACCTAAATCACTTATTTTTTACCTATAGAGGTTAGATCTGAAAAAAAATTGGCTCTGGTAAAAAAAAACAAAAAATTGTATAAAGTATTTTTTCTACACCCGTATTATAATAATGCACTTATATGCCCATAATCCGTTTCATAATGATACCCATTATGATACAGATTTTTCATTACGATACAGATTTTTAATCAATAGAAACCTACAATTTTTCAATCAAGCATGCTGTTTGACGTTTGTCCTAGGTTCCTATGTAATTATTTTAGTTGTCAAAACGTATTAAATTTTCGTAGGTAGCTAAACTTCGATAATTATAATATTAAAATGTCTGATATTAGCGATATAGAAGACTCCTCCACACATATCGGAGAAAGCAGAAAATACAGTACAAAATATTTTACCGCAAAAATCTATACGAGTAATTACTGTTATTGTGTTCAATACCAATATAAATATAATATTTATCGGTCTTGATTATTTATCGGGTGTAGAAAAAATAGCGTATGCAACTCTCATGTAATGGTTATTAGAACACTCGCATAAACCATACGAAACTCGCCTTTGGCTCGTTTCGTATCCCGGTTAATGCTCGTGTATTAATAACCATCATTACATGATCGTTGCATAATATACTATTATTTGAAAAATTATAAAACTTATTTAATATATTTTAAAGTCGAAGATAACTCTAGCCATATCCATTTTACTGAAAAAAAAAAGAAACTATTAAATGAAATCATTTAGTTATTAAGAGATGTTTGATAATACAGTGACAGCTATCGAATGTTGTACAATACGTTTTGCTAATGTCCAAGTAAAAACTACAAAGAGTACTAAGAATACTATGAACGTAGCCAGCCGGCTACGTGGGGATGCATCACACCGTGTGTCTGTTCATATTACACAACACACAAGGCAACATTCATATTATTCGTTTCCTGATTGAACTAATGCGCTAACTCTTTAGTTTTCTTTTCGATTCTAGCCAAGCGTATTGGAAAGTGTTCATTAGCCGATACTGTATATAAATGCTAAAATCAATAAGTGAAATAAAAAAATTTAGTTTAAATGGACATCTACTTCGAAAAAAGTAAATTATTATACTTTAATTTTAAAGGCTGTTGCCACTGGAAAACTATTATCTAGGGCTTGGATGACAGCCATAGGACTCCCTCCTTGAATCGTATCAATAGGAAAGCATAAGATCATAGTTAAATTATAATATTAAGAGGGTAGGTATTAACTGAAAAAATATGAAAAATTATTACAAACTTACCTCAAAATTGGCACCTACATTAAAAGAAGGGAAAACGGAAACATAAAATTGTTATACTTGAATTTTAAAGGCCTTTCCCACTGGAAAAGTATTATCTAGGGCGCAGACCCTTGGATGACAGCCATAGCAATCCCTCCTTGATTCCTCTTTTTCTGAGTTTGTTGTACGTTTTGTTTCCCATATTAAATAAGAAAGCACTTAATACAACAACACAAATCACAATAAATATCGCTGAAACAAAATTAATATTAAATTTCGTAGAAGAAAAAATAAAAAAATTATCACTTGTCAATACTGACACTTCATGCTTCGCTTGTCAAAAACTTCCTCTTCAACCAATGAACGTGCCGATGTTGGACGTGTCAAAATTCAAAACGATACTAGCGCCATGAGACCTGTGTCTGGCCGCAGCGTAACTCAAAGCCATTTCTTGAATCCCAGTAACATTACTATAGGGGATATACTGTGGTTAACTCGCGATTGGTATAGTGTCGATTCGATTGGTGCCAGAGGAGTAGAATGAAAAACATAAGGAAACGTTGCCGCGCACGCGCAAGCAATACAAGGATGCATCGACCCTTGCAGGGCCTGAATCAGCGTCTATTAAATAGAACAATAGCGGATGATAAGTAAAATATGATTTTCTAAAAAAATAATATTATTTAAAAATTTAAATAGGTATTATTGTGTTATAAAAATTATAAAATAGGGAGGTTTTGGGCCCTGGGGAGGGCTTAAATATTAACTTGGGCAACCAAGATTTTTTTGGGGTCAAAATAAATGTACTAGTTAATTTTTTTGGGGTACCTCAAGTTATTTAGTTCTTTAATTTTTTTTTCTTATTTTGGGCCCAAAGGGGGGGTCTCTAATGAAAAAATAAATAATCCAGATTTTTAGAGTGTGATTAAAAACACAAAAGGTAAGTTTATTTTGTTATGTTTGTCAAAATCCCTGATTCATCATGCGCATGCTCATCTATCGTGGACTTGAAGGCGACATGCTCCGCGAACTCAGCTACTATGTTCTCAAAACATCATTTTCCAAATAGTTAACTCACAAAAAATATCACTGAAAAGTTCTTTATGAACCTCGAAATGTTTTGAATCCTACTAAAAAAAATTACGATTACTAAATTGAGGTAGGTACAACAAAAACTCTTTATCTAACATCAACTCTTTACTTGAAAGCAAAAAACTTTCTTTTCTGGTAACATTTTTAATATGTTTGTATGTTTTTAAACTATTTTATACCCTATAAAAATTTGTAATAAAATAAACAATGTAAGATAAAGTTTGTAATGAATATTAAATTTATAAGTTAATACATTTGGAAGGAATAATGAAAACAATTTCAAACATAGCCACTGTTTTATTGAACGTTGTATGTTGGAGGGAGTTAAAGTCCAGAAGTTTCAAGTGTCGGAACGTTAATCTACAACTTTATCTTGTTAAACTGTAATTAAAATTTTGCTGTTTTAACAGTAGTAGCACTCCATATAGCGTTCAATGTAAATGCGGCGTTGTCAAATAGTTCCCGCGAACCAAAGAAATACAAAACTACATCGATATTAAAAATTAATACACTAATTGTTTTATTTATTTCTTTTTCTCTTACTGCTGGCAGTTGTATTCTCATCATTTGGCTTTAATGAATTTATCAATTGTAATTTAGTATCTACAATTTCAACCTAAAAAATAATAATTTTATTAAGAGATAGAAATTAACAAGTTATTGAAATAAAAGCCTTACTAGTGACTTATTGTTCCTAACTAATAATTTTACATCGTCTGTAGTAATTGTCGCTCTTTTTGCATGCCTAAAATAATAAAGGTGTATTATAATAAAAGTACTGAACTTTTCTAAAACAGCAAGGAAAAAGAATTATTACATAATTATTGATAATACAGCAAAGAATAATTACTTCTGGAAAAGCATCCAAATCCGATTAATAAAGTAAGAATTTTATATAAACCGGTTATTAAAGAAAAATAATTTCAACATAATCATTGAAGAAATGTAATGCCTTAATATTAACTCATTAAAAAAATAATTACTTTTGAAAAGCATCCAAATCCGATCCATAAAGTGACAATTTTTTATAAACCAGTTCTCCAATTAGCTCTACAGATTCATTATCAAATTCCATATTACTTTTAGAACTAATTTCTTTGACAATATCTTTAGTGGTATTGTAAATAGTTTGCTTAGTTTTCTAAAAAAAAAAATACCAAATACATAAAAATATACACAAAAAATGTTTCTTAAGTCGGCCATAGAAAAAATTCATTTATGTCGGAAGGTATAATTCTTCTTCTTTTTAAGAATCAGTTTGAAATTAATTTCGAGACGTCCGTAGTTATCACAGACATGCCTTGTCGGTCATAGCCTACTACAGGAATATTTTTATATGGATCACTTGTTACAATCACAGATTTGGATAGAGGAGATAGGAAAAGGCCGTTTGCCCCGGTGTTTCAAAATAATCACACCATGTAGGCCGCCATGTTGGCAATTTAAGCGTACAACGCATATGCGCAGTTGTTGTAGTGTTTTGACAGAAGTGTCATTTATGTCAACTATTCTTGGTTTCTTTCGAAATTCGCTATTTTAGTGAATTTAAAAGAATTTTAGAAGTTTTTACTATAGACAATTAATAAAATGGGAAAGACTTGCTTTGTTTTTGGTTGTTTAAACAACGAGGATTCAGAAAACATTACATTCCACAAGTAAGACATAATTTCTACCAGAACCGTATTCTTCGCCACAGTTTCATTCTCTAGAAAACGAAATATCTACAATAACAAACTGTATGTGGGTATCTAACGTTGATATTACCTACTATAATTTTTTTAGATTAAGGAAAAGGCGTATGCTTCTTGGTTAATAGCTATTGGAAGAAATCATTGGAAAATATAAGTGCAAATAACGCTATTTGTTCCTCCCATTGTCATAAAGATGATTTAATCGTTTCAAAACGAATAGATACAATATAAAAATAATGCAATACCTTCCATAAATATGCCTAAAATTGAAGATTTTTATTAGTGTTATGAGGTAAATATATACATAAAATGATCAATTTGTTTCTTTTTATACTTTTTAAAAAAATGATAAAAAATTGTTAATTATCCCTATTATTTTTAGAAATTTACAACCTTCAGCTTTAACGAATATTATTAATTCAGAATCTAACGAGGAATTATAGAAGTTGCCAGTTGGTTATTTTTTATTAACGGTTTAGATGGTAATTAAAGAAGAAATGTGGCGTTATAGGCTCTTCTAAAATTGCATGAATATGGAGTTATCATCACCTAATTATCATTTGATGGATAACATTAGGTATAAACCTATACAACTTTGATATTGACACTGCGACTCCATATTTCTTGCATTCACCATAGATAAAAGTACATTTTTTATAATTTTAGATGCATGTCACATACTTAAGTTGGCTTGGAATAACTGGGATAACCTTACTAAAATTGTCGAAACTAATGGCGAAATTATTGATTTTAATTATATAAAATTGTTGCATTATATTTAACAAACAGAAGGTTTACGTTTGGGTAGCAAATTAAGAGTGCCCCATATGGATTGGAGAAAGACATGAAGGTTTGTACACTTAAACGAATTTAGAAATTACAAATACTAAGTAACATTACTATTAATTGTATAAGGAAATTTGAGAAACTGTTCTATTTACTAAATTCTCGAAATCTTTTTAAATTTCAATGGAAAATGCCTTTGTCTCATAAAACGGAGACTATATGGATGTCTGAAATATAAGCTGCAACAGAATGTATAAAGAAACTTAAAACCTTTGACAGCAGTTATGTTATTCAGTGACGGTGTTCTAGACTTTGTTTTATAAAGTTTGTAATAGGTTTATATGACAAATATGTAAACTGTTAATATATAAACTTAACATATGTTCCGTATATACCCGGAACTTACCATGTTTGGTTAGCGTGTTTCAGTCTGGTTTTATTGGTTGGTGGATAAAGTGCAAAGATTTACGGAACGATTGTCAAATGTCAATGATCAGTTGTCGTTGTCATTAAATTTCAAAATTTTATATCAGCCCAGATAAACACAAATGAGTGTTTTATTTTTTATTTAGTATATTTTATTAAGGCCTGTGATAAGACCTATTCATTTGGAAGAAATGGACGAAGCAGTTGCGGATTTCTTTTTAAATATGGTTTCGAGTTCTAGCAGTAGTGACGATGAGTTTCTTGCTAGAGGACCTATGGGTAGTAGATTATTTATAACAATAATTTAATTTAAACAGAATGAAATAGTGATGTAAGTAATTCAAGTATTCCAATACTTAGGTATATTTTTGTTTTAGAATATCGTCCAAGAATAAGAAACTATGTGGAAGAAGTAGTGAATGAGTATAGAGATGACGAATTTATTCAAAATTTTAGAATGAATAGGTATACTTTTAACCACATATTAGCATTAATTGAGGAAAATATAGCAACTGGTATATTAGACAGAGGTCGTCATACAATTAGTGCAAAAGAACAATTATTAATTACACTTTGGTATTTTGGAAGTCCTGACAGTTATAGGTATGAACTATTTTCTTCAATAAAATATATGTGAATAATCATTGATCACTTTTTTAGATCTATTTGTGATCACTTCAACATTGGTCGAGCAAGTGCTCTGCGTAGTGTTAGACGGGTTACAAACTCTCTACTGGCTATTGGCCCAAATATCATTGTTTGGCCAAGTGGAAATTATGTCAATGAAATTAAGAATGGTTTCTCATTAATGGGCATGAGAGACACAATAGGGTGTATTGACGGTATGCATATTCCAATACCTAAACCAAGAACATGGTCAGTCATACATAAACAGAAAAAAATTTGCTAGTCTTGTTTTACAGGTATTATTACAAAACACATATTTAATATTTTTTATCTATGACCTTTAAAATTAATCCTTGAAGAACCAATAAAAATACTTGAAAATACATAAGTAATTATACATATGTGTAAAAGAAGAATTCCATTTACATAGCACTTTCATTATAACACCCAAAAGTGTGTGTTAAAGAGCAATGTTTTTTCAACAGGGTTTACACTCTTTAAGCTGTATGTTTATCAAGTTGCCTTAGAAATGCAGTCATTTTTGTTCTGTAATTGTATTAACTTTGCACTGTCATTGAGTTTGACAGAAGTGTCTGCAAAATGTTTTCTAAATTTTGATAATTTATCAGTTTTGTCTTAATGTGGTCGTAGATAAAATATTGTATGACACTCGTACGTGAATTACTTTTGCGTACTTGTATCATAAATAACTATTATTACTAAGTAATAAAGTTTTCTTAACATTGGGCACATTCAGGTAATTTGGAGCTAGTCAGCACTTTTTCGCTTGAGTTCACTGGAACTGTCAATTAGTGTTTGACGTTGATTTGACATTTCATTGATGTTTACAATATGCAGCGATAAAAGCGACCCAGAATATATGCTTTCCCTCTGTAATGCAGCGGATTAAAATGTGTTAATTCTGCTAATCCCTTGAATAAATCGCTGCAGTTCCCTGAATGCGACCATAACTTTCCCAATTCTGTTTTAAAAATATAAACCTTTTTTAGGGAGTTTGGGACCATACATTAAAATTTACACATTGCTATGCTGGGCAAGTAGGATCAACTCATGATAGTAATGTTTTAAGACGAAGTGAAGTGTGGGCATTTCTTAATAACATTGCAAATGATAAATTTCCAGAAGATACCCACCTTCTTGGAGACAAAGCATATCCCTGCCTCCCTCAACTAATGACCCCATATAGAGACAACGGACATTTAACACAAAACCAAAAGAATTTTAATTTTTTCCTATCTAGAACAAGAATAACTATTGAATGTGCCTTTGGATTATTACAAAAAAGATTTCGTTGCCTCAAAGATCTGCTAGATGTTCGTTGTTTAGAGTGGGCTCCAAAATATATAATAGCTTGTTGTATATTGCACAACATTTGTATAATGCAAAATGACGTTCTTGAAATTTATGCAATCAATGATGATCGTGATGAGGACAATGAAGATGGTGAAATAATGTTGTGGGGAGCCGATAGAGAAAGGGGTTTACTTGGCAGAGCAAAGAGAGAGACTCTGTCAACAGTTAAATGGACCTGAGCAGAATTTTTAAATTATATAAATTTTTTATATTTAAAATGCAATAAATGTTAATGAACTATAAAACGTATTTTTTCTGGTACAATCATATATTTGTTAAGAAACCATACATAAATAAAATATTTTAAAATTTATCTTATTTAATAACTCAAAATATTACCATACAAACATAAATAAAAAAAAAACTCAAAATATAAGTATACAAATAAATAAAGAAAATAAAATTCTTATTAAAAAAATAACCAAAATAACTGTTTACACAATCTTAGCTGTGAGAAGAAAAACTGGCAGAACCACCATTGCTACCATTGGAGAATCCTCACTGTAATTTGTCTATTCTTTTTTTTTGTAGTTTTCTTTGAACCAAGTGAACATTTCCTTTTTTAAATCCATTTTTTCTTTATGACGTCTCTCCCTACCTTGTTCGGTTTGATATGGAGAGTACTTTCTTTGTTTTTTTTTTGGGAGTAACTGCTTCACTTGAAAATGAATTCTGGCTACACCCAGGGGGCAAATTCTTTTCCATTTCATTGGAAATACAGCGTATGGTAGTAACACCTGAACTTGAACATGTACTAACAGGTTCAAAATGAGGATCTCTACAAAAAATTTCTTCCATGTCTTTATAAAATGTCCATGAAATATTCTTGTTTCCACTTTTATTAAGTTCCTGCTTCACTTTATCATATGATTTTTTCAGATTTCTCCACTTCTCGTCACATTTTAAACCGTCTTTTTTATACCCAAACTCTCCCATTTTTGCACTAATTAGCTCCCAAACTTTCTTTTTTGTGTAAGCAGATGAACTGAATTTTTGTTTGTTTTCTTTGTAGGCACTAATTAATAATTTCACCATATTATCGGTCCATTTTTCTTTGGCCTCTGAAAATGCTGCAGGAGTATTTAGTGTACCCTGTAGAATGGGTGAATTTTCCTCTGTTTCCCTATTAACTGAAGATTCCTTGATTATTAATTTGGTACTATTATAATCAAAGTACACATTCTCGACATCTGCAAAACAAGAATGGGACATCAATAGCTGTTCTTCTACAATAAGATCCGCTGTCCCTAATCTCGTTTTGCAAAGCCCACAAGAAAAAGTTTCGTCGCCCTAGAAAATAAAATATTTTGCAAATACTTTTTCGACTATTTTTATAACATACTTACTGCATCCATCTCGCAAACAAAAAACAAATTTTACAATAAGCACTTTACTCTTTGCAATAACAATTATTAACAATACAAAAACAACTTGGCTGGACTGACAAATGACATAAAAATACCAAAACAACCACATCAAATCGTTGGTTGTACTGGTGACATATGAGTGACCGCGTTCCATAAATCGAATATATTTCAGCAGGTGTGTATTTACGGAACACAAAAATTGGAACCAAAGCAACCGAGGTGATTAACGGAACATACCGTTAGTACAGATCACTTAGAGCTATTTTTCTGCAGTATATGGAATAGTATTAGTTTAATTGTATGATGCAATTACATTTTATTTCTAGGGCTAGGTATGGATGGAACAATAATCCTTTATCTGTAAAAATGTTCCATTCATATAGACTACGATTACTTCTGTACCATGACATTAAGAATCTTAATGGCTATTGTATTCTTTAGGACCCCATCAACATTTTACAAATGACACTAAAAAATACAACAGTGCTTATAGTTTATTACTACTCTTACTAAATATAACTGAGAGAAACTTCAGAAGATTCAAAATTCTTGTATAAGATGTACTTGTAATATTCCTTATAGAAATCATGTTTCTCCGTACATTCGCAGGTTAAATAAATATAAAATTTAGGAAAGCGTAAAATATCTTTTTTTAATGTTTAAAATTCCACGATATCTTACTAAAAAGATCAACTTTACACAATGTAAATTTAAGAGTAAACACTTTTACAACCCCAAAGCATAGAACTTCAAAATTCCAAGGTTGTTTTAGATACGTAGCACCATTATTGTTAAATTCAGAACTTAATAATTTGAATTTTAATCATTTTGTTAAGACTATTAGACAAGTTCTTATTTCAAGACAATGATTTAATTTAAAATAATTATTGTGTGAACATTTTTCTGTTATAATGAGAATCAATTGAAAAACGGCTCAGCCGAATTCATTCATTTTGAGACACTAATGTATTTATAGTTGCTCAATAAACATTATTTATTTAAATATAGTCAAAAAATATACGGTATCTTAAGCCGACGCATCAGGCGTAATAAAGATGAGACGCTTAATTGTATTTGGATGTGAGAGCGATAAAGATAGTAATTGATTTTACCATACCCTTTCGATGGCAAGCATGGGCTGTTGCGGTCTACACTCATTCGTATTATTTTTTTCCTACGACCACTTAGGAAAGTGACACATATCACACTATATAGTCCTATGGAAAGTGTCCTATATCACACGCGTATGACTAAGAATTTACTTTCCACCCAAGTGAGAATATGTTACTTTCCGCAGTAGTTGTCAAAAAATGTCAAACACCTAATTTCTATTTTGATCTATGTAATGTCCATATTAATACTAAAATCGATATGATTGTTAAATTATTGAAATTGTTTTAAATTAGATCCTAGATATTTGTCTTTAACAATTATTATTAAAATAATTTTAAAATAATGTTTGCTCTTTATTTTTGTTAAATACATAACCGATTAGATCATTCAATTGACACAAGGGCTGTTAGCTCAGCTGGTTAGGACGTCGAACTTATCAACTTTGCCATTTTTCGACCGCGTTCAATCTATGGTTCAAATCCTGTCGGGGCAGAATTTTTTTTTGTTTTTTTTTATTTTTTTTTTTTAGTTTTTTTTGTTTAGAAAATATGAAAATTGAATAAATACGATTATTGTTGATTATTTTTTTTAAATACATTTTAATTATTATAGTAATAATAACCTTGGTTTTACATTTTTTTGATGACATTATTTTGTGGTCGTAGGAAAAATATTGTACATCACTTGTGTGAAAAGTGATTTTCCACACTCGTGTGATAGTCGCACTCGGCTTGCGCCTCGTGCGACAATATTTCCCACTCGTGTGAAAAATGTCACTTTCCACACTCGTAATGTAATATACTATTTTTCTCTCTATTCAATGGCATTGTGTTCCATACCTTTTTCCTGGAGCCAGGATGGAAAAGTTAAATTATTGTATTGTATTATACAGAATGTAATTAAGTTGTTAGATATTTCAGAAAACATTGTTTATATTTAAAAAAAAAATGATAAAATATTCTGCTGGCCAAGATACACTTTCTAGCGCAAGAGCTAATAAAAATTATTGAAAATTATTTTTTAGGACAAAATAGGGTACTATAAAACAGTTTAGGCTGTAAGTACTAGTGTAAAACTGTCGAATTATCTTTAAAAAAAAGTATTTTTAATCACATAATCAATTATCTGCTAAAAAATTTTCATTTTCAATTAGTTTAAAATAAAAACTTGTTTCGAGAAATCAATAATTATAATTATCTAAAGAGTATCTACCCTTATAGGAAAATCACATATCAAGATTAATAAAAACATTAAAGACATTGTCAAACACCAATGAAAATTTAAAAACCTAATTTTGTATTTTTTGTTCCTTATTAACTTTTATTAAATAGCTTTTTTTTATTTATAATTTATTAGTGCCATTTTCTAATGTAATAAATGTTTTATGTTTAATAACACAATATTAACATATATTTACTGTAGTATTTATTACACAAGATAAAAAAGTAAAACCCTTCGCACTTGGCAAAATCA
The DNA here is from genome assembly GCA_927349885.1 of Psylliodes chrysocephalus. Lineage (NCBI taxonomy): Eukaryota > Metazoa > Arthropoda > Insecta > Coleoptera > Chrysomelidae > Psylliodes > Psylliodes chrysocephalus. The sequence goes on along the minus strand of OV651817.1, from coordinate 28,687,263 downwards.
AAGCTTTGTTACTACTTATTCTCTCGCAACCTCCGTCTATGTAAGCGGGTGAATTTACCGCCTTTTCAGATTCCTTTAGTGACCGAAATCGAGAATGTCTATTTCTTGCTGATGAGTCCTAATAAGGACAAAACCGGTCCAAGAATAACGTTATCTATGGTAAGCAATAACAAAGTTTGAATATTGAAATATTAATTTTTTAACTTTGTTGTTTTCTTTGGATATAATTCAATGTCTGCTGCGGAATTAGCCAAAGAAGTAGTTGTTTTTTGAAGGGAAACGTTAAAGTTTGGATTTATTTCCCTTTTTTAATAAAATATTTGACTACATGCTTCTTATAATACCTAGTTTTAAATTTACTCTATTTTTTAGTAGGAATATGCCCATAATCTCTTATTTATTTTGATTGATGATTCTTAATGTACAAATATTTTTGAATTCCTTAGTTTTGTAGTTTTTATATGAAATGAAATACTTTCAAGATCTGAGCAATCCCATGTAATAATTATATACAAAATTACAGTTTTTAATATGAAAGTTTTGTTTAAATCACGTGATTCCAGGTTTATTTGCTACAAAATGTATGAGGGCCTTAGATTGTTGTATTAATTTCATATAAAATTGTATTTTAAATATATTCTATGTTTTTATTTAATTTAAAATAAAGTTTCAAAAAAGACTATGTTTTTTATTTTTAGAAATCTCTTAAAATCCACAAAAAAGAAAATTAAAATTCTATTACGAGTTTTTAAGGTTATTAGTTCTACTGTGTAAGTAAATCCTTAATATTTTCGAATTATGTTTAAATGTGTTAGTCCTATCCTGTACACTTCAATATGCAATCAATGCGCAAGTGCGTAGGTCGCTTTTTTTCTAAAGATGGCCGCCTTCAATTCTACGTGCCTGATGAAAATGACATTTTCTATCTCCTTTATCGATGTCTGTGGTTACAATGAATGGTCACATTGTAAAATAACAACGTATTTTGTTTATGTATGTCATGTCAAATATTGTCATTTCGACATTTTATAATCTTAATTTATGTTAATGTTATCATGAATCGCAAATACTATTTAATGATCATCCTATATATTAGTAAACAAGTTTGTAGCATGCTACTGCTACCTACTGCGTCAAAATTATAAATTTAATGTAATGAATAATCATTAATCAACGTAGTACCAGGGTTGCCAACCGGTCTTTACCGATTTACTCTCAAAAACTTTTCCGGATTACTCACAATTACTCACAACTTCAAAATATTGATATTATTAGTTTTTTTATATAAATCTTATATATTTTACTACTGTGCAATGTTGCCAAACATTAAAAGATAAATTTTCAGAACATACAAGAGTCAAAACAGATGCACCTTTTTTCTGTGCATTCACTATTTTAATAACAAAGTAATATACAGGTTGATTCATAACTATTGGGACAAAGGCTAAGGCAGGTTATTTGGACAAAAATATGGCAATAGGACCAAATATACCTTCATAAAATATTGCTGTGGAATTTGTTTTTTTCTGATGTCACTGTATATTTATGAATTGATATCAAAATTGGCACAAAGGCATATTTTTCGACAAGGAATAATATTTTATGTATTATTTCATATTTTGTTACAGGAGGCGCCACGTGAATGAATCCTGATGATGAAATTAAGTGGTAACTTTTTTTATGAAACTTTTTAGTATTTTTGATTAGAAAATTTCACCCGTTTTCGAGAAAAACGCAATTGAACAACTCACAAAATATTTCATTTATGAAAAGTTTGCTTTGCAGTGTCAAATAATATGCTGTTAGATTATAGTTTATTATTATTACTATTATTATTATTTAACGTCCTGTATCTTATTCCACAGCAATATTTTATTAAGGTAATTTGGCCCTATCGCCATATTTTGATACAAATAACCTGCCCTTAGCCTATGTCCCAATAGTTATGAATCACCCTGTATATAAAACATCTTTGTCATCAGCTGAACAAAAAACACAGATAAAAAGGATTGGAGAATCAGAGTAGCTTCTTTATTAACGGACCAAATCATAATAAATCATTAATTCTAATACTTAAAAAAAATCTACTAATAAAAACATATACTTTTAAAATGAACAAAAAAAAAAGATATTAATCGACGGTTGGGACAGTCCCAATGGGACTATCACTATCGAAACGACACCTAGTGTTGTAAAATATCAAAATTACATTGACCAAGCAACAGAGGACGTTGCAATATTAAAACTATAAAATTGTAATGACTGCTAAAAGTGCTAGGGGGGTAAAATAAGGCTTATATTAAAATTTTTAAAAAGAACACGGTTTTAATAAATTATCCGATCAGGATTTTGCCTAACTACCATGAATATACCCACGCTGACTTCCCGATTACTCACATATTACTCACAATTGCCCTTTACTCACAAAATTACTCACAGACTAGTAAATTACTCACAAATGTGAGGTATTACTCACAGATTAGCAACCCTGCGTAGTACTGTTAAAAGGTTTTTATTCGATGTTATTTGTTAACATCGATTTTTCAATTAACATCCATGATTTTCTTTTCAATGTTTTTTGTAAGCGTCACGTTTCAATTGATGGTTTGAATTATTTTTTTGCAATGAACGTTTTGGGAAACCATCGATGTTTACAGACACATCGATGTATGGAAAAACAAACATCGATATTTAGAAAAATCGATATTTTCTATTCCGATTTTTTTACAATATCGATGTCTCTATTTGAGGTTTCATTTGATGTCAACATCGATGTTTTAAAAAATTTGCGCATCCCTAGAATGTTGCCAATTTCTAAAGAATGGTTAACGGAATGGGGGAACTACTTAAGAGGAGACCCGAACTCTGTGACAGGGACGGAATTTTTTAAATTATCATCATAATGAACTATTAAATTTGCTAAAAAGGTGTTTAATGGAATGTTGTATTATAAAATAAAATTAACGTGATTTTTTAATATCAAAGGGATGCGTTTATTTACTACAGAATACAATAAAATGTTGAAATAAAGTATTGTTAATCGAGCAAATAATGGTACTCATGGACTACGAGTATTATAATAGCAGCATGTGTGCAGGCTAATACTGCAAGTCAAACCTTGTGAGTTAAACATTTTATTAACTGCTATAACATAATATTAAAATTTGGTCAAAATGAGAAAATGCTGTTTTGTATTATAGTAACCTCAAAAAAGGTATATTAACCTTCCGCCGATAACGTTATGTCTGTCAGACCGACCGATTTGAATTTTCGCGGTTTAGTCCTAACGCATTCTCGGTCGAATCTGTGCTTTATAGTACCTTCCGCGACTGAGGTTGTCTATTCAGTCGTGAAGTCGCAAGCAGAAAGTGTGCATGGTTTCAGAGGTAATTTGATTTTATTAGACGATTCGGTCTCAGAAACGGACGTTATTATCTCTCGTGCATTATTTTAGGGTTAGAATAATTTTATTAATTTTTGCTTTGGTAATAATTTATATTACATTTTAGTGCAATAATTTTATAATGGATTTTGAAAGGGACCAAGAACGTTTATTAAGACTTTATGAAGAGGTTTTAACTGGTTCAGAGGCTGAACCAGATGATGATGAAAACAGTTTGGTAGACGACCATCTGGAAATTTTGGAAGATGTAGACTCGGGACCGGAGTTCTCCGATAATGATGAAAATTTGGTTGTTAGTGAAGAAAGAGAAATACTAGTTCGAGGGGCTGCAAGAATTCCTTGTCTTATTGGTAAAAATGGAACTACGAAATGGCGAAAATATCCTGCAACAATGCCAAATGTACGAACACGTGCCGAAAATATTGTCGCCCATTTACCAGGTCCTAAAGGAGTTATCCGGAACAAAAATAAAGCTTTAGAAATATGGGAATGCTATTTTTCTATGACTATGTTAGAGAAAATTGTTACTTACACTAACAAATTTATAGAAACGCAAGCTTATGATGTATTGCAAAATAGATCTTATAGACCCACTGATTTATTAGAAATTAAAGCATTATTGGGGTTGTTATATATTTGTGGTGCTAGCAGAGATAACCGACGAAACGCTGAAGATTTATTTCGGACGAATGGAATATCCATGGATATCTTCAGGCTTACTATGTCCCACATAAGATTTAAATTTTTGTTAAAACATATTCGTTTCGACGATAAAACCACCAGACAAGAAAGGGTGAAATTAGACAAATTAGCCCCGATTAGGGAAATTTACGACGAGTTTGTATCTAATTTACCTAAACACTATAATATGTCCGCAAACACAACCATAGACGAAAAACTTGAAGCTTTCCGAGGCAAATGTCCGTTCAAAGTTTATATGCCATCGAAGCCTAATCGTTACGGAATAAAAAGATATGCCTTGGTAGACGTCAAAATGTTTTACACCGCAAATTTGGAGGTCTACCTAGGAAAACAGCCTGCTGGACCCTATCAGAATGATACTTCGAATTTAGCATTAGTACCTCGTCTTTGTTCACCAATCCTGCTATCAAATAGAAATGTTACAATGGACAACTTTTTCAATAGCATGGGTATGTCAGAGATGCTTCTAAGGCAACACCGCCTTACTACTATTGGAACTTTACGCAAAAACAAACCTGATATACCTCCAGCAATGTTGTTGCCAAGAGCAGAAAAATCAGTTACGTTTGCTTTTAGAGACAAGTGTACACTCGTTTCGTACTGTCCAAAAAAACACAAAAATGTCCTATTACTATCGACAATGCATTACGATGCTGCTATTGATAGGGAAACTGGCAAACCAGAAATAATTATTGATTATAACCAAACGAAAGGAGGTGTCGACGTTGTTGACAAAATGTGTGAAGCCTACAACTGCGCTCGTGCAACTCGTCGTTTGCCAATGGTCATTTTTTATAGTGCTATGAACGTCGCTGGAATAAATAGCTATATAGTTTATAATAGCAATACTCAAACAAAAATCGATAGAAGAAGATTTTTAGAAAATCTAGGATTTCAGTTGCTTGATGAACATATTCGCCGACGAGCTCAACAGCAAAACATTCCTAGGACAATTCGTTTGCGGCTTGCTGAAATATGTGAAATAGAAACTGAAAATATTGCTCCTGAAAATAGAATTTATGGACGCTGTACATATTGTAGCACAAAAAAAAGTAGAAGAACAAAATATACTTGCAGAAATTGTAAGAAATATTTGTGTCTGTAGCACCTTACTGGATTTTGCCAAGCTTGTTACGAAGATTATGAGGCCCAAAATGTTTAGTAATAGTTCCAGTAATCTATATGGTTTTCGAGAATAAAACTGTTTTTTTTTGTCATTATTTTACTACCTATCTACTATGTTAATCATTCGTTTAGCTAGAAATTTGAGTTTTCTTTTAATATTTTAATTTGAATAAAAATCAGTCTATAAAAATTTCATTTTTTTTCTATTACCTCCTAAATTGTTTAAACAACAAAAAAATTCATACATTTTATATTCCAGCATAGGTAATAGAGCAAATATTCATGTTATAATGAAACATTTTATTTCCGCAATTGATTTCCATTTTTTTTTTTTTAAAGTCGGTTTGATAGACCGACGTTATCTAAAATTTTAAAAATTTTCACGTTATCGGCGGAAGGTTAAAGCTTCTTTCTTTAGGAATTTATTTAATATAGATGATGTGTCACATAAATCTCTAGAAATGCATATTTCTGAAACAGGATAATATTTTAAAATTTAATCCTAATAAAAGTCATTCGGTCGCTAGGGGTGGGCGATTAACGAAATAAATTATCAAACGTCGAAAATAATCGATTATTTTCAATCAATCGATTATTTTCAAACCATCTATTTTTTCGTATTTCGATTGAAATAGTTTAATCGATAATGCTTGAAAAATCGAAAATATTCGACTAATCAAAAATAATCAAATAATAACCGCATAATCGAATTATAGATTATATTAAATAATCGATTATGTTCGATCAACAGACTATCAAATAATCATTTTTTTCGTATTTCCTTTAAAATTGATTATTCGATAATCTTTGAAAAATTGAAAATAATCGATTAATTAAAAAGCCGATTAACCTATAAATCGTTAATTTTTAAAAATAATCGAAATATCTATTATATAAAATAACCAAGTATATTTGATCAATCGATTATTTTCATATAATCTATTCTTTTCTTATTTCCTTTAAAATAAATTATTCAAATACCTTTGAAAAATCGAAAATAATCGATTAATTAAAAAAGCCTATTAAATGATAAATCGATTTTCCTAAAAAAAAAGAATATTTTTGATTATTTTCAATCAATCGATCATTTTC